>JANPWX010000175.1:5269750-5303914 GCA_024734555.1 Trochalopteron elliotii
TAGTCGCAAAGGAGGCAAATAGATCCTTGCCACAAAGAAGGTAAATAGAATCCTGGTCTACTTTAGTATTGCCAGCTGATTGAAGGAGGTGATCCTCTCTATTCAGCACAGCTGAGGCCACCATATCTACGGTGTTTCCTAGCACAAAAGAGACTAGAACATACTAGAGACATTGCAGTGCAGAGTCATCAAGATGCTTGAGGGACTAGAGCAACCTTCCTATGAGAAAAGGCTGAGAGAACTGAGACTGTTCAGACTAAAGAAGGGCAGACAAATACAGTATTTATTCTTTTATCCTTATTTCATTATTTATTTATTTATTTAAGTTCAAAAGATTTTTTTAAAGAGTATAATGGATTTAACATTGTTTTGCTTTCTTTGTGGGGTTTTTTCCCTGTTTGCTTATCAGGGTCTTTTTTAGCCATATTTTGAAAATCTGAATCTAGATAAGAAGTCCACAGTGTCTCTTAATTTTGGAATACTCAACTCCTTCTGAAAACTTTAAGAAAGAAAAATATCAGCTAAGAGACCCCTTTTGAAATGATAAAATAATATTTAATTAGGATTATTCCTGATCTTAGATGTCAGTATTTTTTCATGATAGTCCAATTGGAAGTAGATTTCTACAGCTGTAAGCAAGATAGCTCTTCATCTGTGAAGCTTGGAAGAGCTAGCTGTTGGTGTTCAGCACCTCATCCATTAACAAGAGACTTTAAATTACATACTCACTGGAGCAGTAATCATTAGAGCAGACTTGAGATGCACTATAGAGATTTAATTTCACTGGAACAGTTCCTAATGTAATTCTGTGTGGCGGAGATTATTTGAATTAGAATTTTGGGTGGGCCAAAAAAAGTTTATGGAAAAAAGGGTGGTGCTGTCTAAAAAAAATTATTAGGATACATTTCAAAAATTAAAATCACATATGATATACATGTTGGGCAGCCTGATTTTTTTTTTCAACACATAATAGATTTAACCTTTATGTTTTGTTCACGTATTTGATTTTCTACTGTCTGTATAATGAAATGTCTTTTTCTCATGAGCTTTGAACACTGCTGCATAATACCCTGGGGAGTTCTCCAAGGTTATTAGATCGATTGCTTCGCTGCAAGTTACTAGAGGCTACACTAACTCTCTCCTCTGTTTGGAAAGCTGGTATAATATTTCTGGTCTTGAGCAATGAATAATATGATTAGTACCTTAGGGAATGCAAACAAAAACATTAGCAAAGTACATTTTCCAATATTTAAGAGGGAAGCCAATCCTCAAAACAAAAGTTGCATGTTCTCGAGCACTGTCTAATAACATTAACCTGAAATCACTTGATTTAATTGCCCTGTTAAGCAGTTTATTGCATTACTTATGAGATAATAAAATGAGTTCAAAGTGGGTTCATTGCATTATCTTATAAACAATGTACCACATCATTAAACAAGATGATAGAAATCAATGTATTTTATACGAAACAATTATGAAGGCTCATGTAAAGTCTCTAATGTGAATAGTAGAAAGACCTCACTGGGACAAGGGAAAAAAGGGCCTTTGTGAGGATAAAAAAGACAAAGCAATGTCAAACTATAATTCCCCAGAATCAGATTAGAAGCACAATTCTCCAGAATTGTTAGTTTCCCTGTGTACTGCCCAAAGCCTCCACTCAGAACTATACAGAAATCTCTTCCTTGGCTCATGGATAATGATTTCTAACAGGTATCCTGTCAGTTCTGTTCTTAGGGAATTTAGCACAGATGTGTGACAATCTTCCAAGCATCTAGCTTGCAAACTTGTGATGATCTATTTTGACTTGTGTGTCCAGAGGGAATGCAAATAGAAATGTTTAGAAGACTCCAAAGAGGGAGGACAGCTGATCCAATCTATTCTGGAAGAAGTAATTTCATGTTGTTGGAGGGAACTGACAGTGCAGAGAGAAATACTGGCTCAGTATCACCCTCATGACCTTCTGCCTGGTGTATCTGCTCTTGTTTGCCATGACATCTTCACACTTGTTTTGCTACAGCCCTTGGTATTTCTAGATATGTGCATGAATGAGGGGTCCAATTCTGTTCTACATCCCTTTAGAAATGAGAACAGAACAAAATACTGGAATACCCTTCCAGGGAACAGAGTCAAAGTGAGAGTGGCTCAGTGATCCTAAGTGATCTGCAAAGAATTTTGTTGCTGAGCTCCAGTGTCCAAAGGTGATGTGGGAAGAGAGTCCAGGTGATGTCAGAACCCCTGGCCAAATTCCATTCCTACATCAGGAGCTGTTCATCCTCCATCTTCCAAAAGCTGCTGCAAGGCTGCCCATCTCAGTCACGCAGAGTACACAGGCACTATGTGCACTTGAGGGGATTTCAAGTGATCAAACCCATTTTCAGAGTGGGTAATTCTGAAGAAGGCATTAGCCTCATATATGTGCCTCATTCCTGGTTTGAAATGCAACTGAGGAATGCAGAGAGTGCAGAGTTTAATTTTGGCAAAGAGCATTTCTTTTTCAAGAAAAGGTGAGGTCCTGGCTGTAAAAAATAGTAGCAGGGTGTCACAGTAACTCGGCTTACAGTAAAAACATAAATTAGGTTCCTCCCAGTAACTTATACCTTTATTCTCTTAGATTTTTTGGACATATTTCAATAAATGAAAATAAATTTCTTTCTAATACAAGGGTGCATTTTTTGTCAGAAATTTTATGATGGGAGGAAGAAGTTCCAATCAAAAAGATTTGGCCAGAAATACTGCCAGTAGCCTTGGTCTGAAGGTTTGGTATGGTATCAGAAAAAAAATATCTCTACATCATAGATGTTTTCCAGAAAAGATGATCTCATGTGATGAGAGCTGCACTGTCTTGTTCACCAAAGCCATGGCTTATTGACTATAAATGTTTATGAGTGTGTTTAGTGTGGGAAAACTGATTAGTTTCACATACACTACCAGGACCACCAGATAACAGCTTTTATTTACTACTTCAATAACGTAGCTTTAAACAAAATGTCCTGATCTCCTGTGACTAATCTACCTTGCTTTGTATCTCCCTCTGAGATTCATCCTCTGACCAGATTTATAGTTTTAGTTAACCTCAGTTTCAAGCATCATCTGTCCTGATCCTGCAGTGGAGGCAAATGGGATCTCTTCCCTTCCCTTGCAATGGAAGCACTCCTTGACTTATCTGTGTCATCTTGTTGGGGCTCAAATAAAGCCATGCCACGGTTTGGAAATTGGCAGTACAACAGAGATAAATGATGCTGCTATTGTTCTCATTTCTTCACTGAAAGGATTTTCAAGCACTGGAACAGGCTGCACAGGGAAGCAGCTGAGTCACCATCCCTGGATGTATTTAAGAGATGTGTGGATGTGACACTTAAGAAAATGTTTAAAGCTCAACTTGGCTGTGTTAGGTTAACCTAGCTGAGCTGATGATCTGAAGTTCTTTCCAGCGTAGATGATCCTGTGATTCTTTTTTCTTGTAAAAGTAAAGAATGCCAAGGTCAATAGATTAATGCTTTGGGTCTATACCATGACCTGAAGAATTCAGAAAAATGGGTACTTTGCACTAAACATACACACATAGGTGTTCCATAGACACATGGCAAATCTTCTGAGATTGTTCATATTCTCTGGGCCTGTGATACATGCAGGACTCAGGCATAGCAGGCAGTCTAATACAGGATAAAATAAACCATAGGGATTTTTTCAGATTTATTTGTATTGGAAATCCTGATAATATGGTAGCAAAATGTCAGATTCTCAGTTCATGTGTACATGAACAGATCCTATTCTGGTCATTGAAATTCTTGTAATTTTAAGTGAATTGGTGTTAATGTGGTCACTGAAGAGGCAGAACTTTACTGCTCCTATTTCTATGAGCTCTCCCTTTAGGAGTCCTTTTGTGAACCAGGAGGCTTTACCTCCTTCTCTTTACCCTTTCCCCTCCAACAAATAAATATGCCTGCAGCAAGTCACTGAAACAAGGAGCCCCTGACATACTTGCTTTTAAAAGAGTTCACAGCTTTAGCTTTAGTCAAAACCTCTCTTGGAGAGTCCTTCTGTGTAGACGATACTAAATTGATAGGATAGTGCCCTTTACCAGAGTGTGGCAAAGATTTTACTGTCAAGATACTTAAAACCTCTACAATTCAAAGAGATATGGACTACTACTGTATTGTGTTTTACAACTTATTTAGAATCAGATAGTAATTGCTTGAAAAAAAGTAGCCTTATTCTTGGTTTGTTTCTTTGAAATCAGTGATTTGACTTCAACTTTGTCAATGGGCAATACTCAAGAAAAGTCTGACACAGTCCCAAAATTGTAGTAGCAGCAGCCTAAACCATAGCAGCCACATGAGCCTGAGCAACATTGGCTTTGAAATTGCTCTTCTCTTCTGCTGTCTGGAAGAAAATAATGAGAGAAATTCAATACTTTCCCTTTTATTGATTTATTTTTATTTTTAGAACAAAATTTCATTACTTCAATTAGGCTTCAGTTGTCTGATTTTAGCCCTCATACTTGGCAGGACATATTAAATAAGGTTTCCAGCATATAAAGGCCAACACAATAATATGGCTGTTAGGGCATCTAAAAGTTAAATAACTTCAAATAGACAAAATGGGCATCAGATTCTACTTTTCAGTTTTCATGCAAAACTACTGAAGGATTTCTGATCAGCTTTTCATAAGATCAGATTATTCAGACTTTTCATCCTGGGTTAAGTAAATTTTCTAGCTATATCTTGTCTCAGACAGTGGTCAGCAATGGAAGCTTAGAACAGTATAAGGATAATAATTCATTAAATTGAAATGTCTGTAACTGTCTTATTGATGTGTCATAGGATAAATCTATGGAGCTGCACCTGAGCTGTTTTGTGTACAGCTTGGAACAGCTGCAAAAGTAGTAAGTGATTTCATTCTGTCATAACTGTGTTGCAGTGTTCCAGAGGAGCTCTGTACAAACACCTTTCAGGTACACTGCAGCTCCAGGAGGGCAAGACAGCAAACACCTCAGCCCTCCATACCTTCCTCTAACCTAAAACCTGGACAAACATGTAGTGATCCTCCCCTGAGAGATGCCCTGCCAGCTCCTGGAAGCCACAGCCACCCTGGGCTGTGTTCTACAGATGGAGCTGCAATCCATCAGTTCAAGCTTTTATCAATGCAGAATCCCTGCTTATTCATCACATAATGATTCAAAGGGAATGCTGGCTTAAGGTCCGCCTGAAAACATTGAGGACTGAATGACACAGTTTATCTTTAGAATAGATAGAGCTGTATTGGCCCCAGGGAGGCTGAGGCAAGGGGAAAAACTAATTGGAGTAAGATAGTGCTGGTAGTTTTCTCATTATTCTTTGTGAGCAGGAATGGAATTAAACAACATGTGCTAAAACCCAAAGAATATTTTTTCTGAGAACATTCTTCATTCAAACTTCACCTTTGCAAATTTTACTGGAGATAAATTTACTACATTTCTATAATTTGTGCCAGCAAGCAAAATTAAAACCCCTCACAAGCCTTAATGAATTTAGCTTTTTGCATTTCAACATGAAGAGGAGAATGACAGAAGAAAATTAGCATAGTTACATAAATGAAGCACTTTGGTGAATGGTGCACTCAGCATTTTAACAGGTAGCAGGGGTGAAAAATGCCATTTTTCAGCATTTATAGTACCGGTAGCCTGGATTTTATGGACAAAAAAAATTTATAAAAGTTGAGATCATCTCAAGGGCACCAAATAGAGAAATTTCTCATCTGGTTTGTGCTAGATGATATATTAGAAAAACTGTGCTCAAAGTCCAAACAGCAGATTAGAAAATTGCTTAAAATCTGAAAAAAAAATATTTGGAGAGTAAAACAGCCTTCCACAGAACAGCCAGTTGCTTTATCCTGTTCAGTGGCTTATGAAAAACTGATACATAAGCTTCATAATAGACTTAATATTTTTAAGGTTGCCTGGTCTCACATGGTTTGTGCAGAAAGACATCAGAGTAGAGGCTTAGAGTGCCCAATACTCCTAGCATTCACAAAGCACAAGTGAAAAGGATTTGGATGGAAGCAGTAGGCAGGTTAAGAGCAAGGATGAATCCTTCTTTTAACTTGCAAGTAGGGAATGAGGTAATTTGCAGTTTCTAACCATAATCTATGACCTGCTCGGCAACACCCTTGCTAATACAAGCCTGTATCCTGTGAGAGTATGGATGGGTCCAACTCACTCTAGCATCATGAGCAACAAATTCTTATGGGTACAGCATATTTCCCATATTCCCTAACCCAGATGGGCTGCTCAAATGTTGCATTATTCCTGTGCTTCCTTCCAGTTCCCCCTGGTCACACAGAGAGCTGCAGGAGCTGGGTAACAGACGTTGAGGATGCCAGCTGTGAAACAAAGGAGAGAGAACAGGAATTACTTCTGTTTCCCCCACCTTTTTTTTTTTTTTTTAAGTGATTGCTTTCACACTCTGACTGTAACATGTGAAGAGTGAGATATTGACCTCTCACAAGCTTTTATACAAAGAATATTTACATATGCACAATGATACATGAATGTACACAAAGATATGTATGGGAATGCAGTTAAATACCTGTGTGCAAATCCATGTATTCATTCACACAGAAAACCACCTAAAAGGGAGATGGAAAATAACTGTCTTGTTCCACTGAACCAGACTCTCCAGTCACAGAAAGTCACTGACACAGATATAAACACATATGGGTGGGCCCTGCTCAGTACTCAGGTCCTTATTAAGTCTCTGTCTGGGGCACTGCCTAATTCATGTGCATAAAACAAAGAATTAGCTTAGACAAGCACCAAATCCATCATATGTCCAGGGTGCTATCAGTCTTTTCCTGTATTTTGGTACCATAGATCCAGAACCTCTGTATGAAAGCAAAGTTTTGCATGTGAAAACGACTGTTCTCTATATTCACTCCAAGCTTATCCCCTGAGTATTTGAAAGGCTGCTTAGTTTTATCAGCAGTAACTTGTGCAGCTGTATAAACCTGCAATAGCAAGTTTCTTGTTAGACCACAGCAGCCTCAGTTTTAAATGATCCCTACTTCCTCAGGAAGTGCATTTGAACCTAATGTACTTAAAAATTCACTTCAAATGAGAAAAAAAGATGTTTCTGTGGTAAAACAATAGTGCAAGCAGAGACCTTGTCTTCATACTTTTGCACACATTGGAAATGTTAGGGCTGGATTCCATTAGATGATCAACTGGGAGCTGATGCAGCCTAATATTTCTCATCAGTTTGGCTCCCTTGGCTCCTCAGACATCTGTTCCCTGGAGCTTCAGGTAGAGAGTTAGCAGATTCAGACAGACAGGATATACTGGAAAATTACCTCTTAATTCCCAGAAAATGGAAATCCTGTGAATATTTCCTTTCAGGAAGGATTTTTTCCTAATTTTCAGAAGCTCATTTTATTTCTTGAAAACTCCCCATGTGACCCAAGTAATAAATAATTTTTTCAGTAAGAAAAGTTTTCCAGTCATCTTTAGTCCTTTGCCATTCCCTAGAATTTCTATGTGATATCAAGAACAAAAGCACCCCAAGAGATTGGAAAGTTTGAAAAATCTTGGCTACCTGTTCTAGGGATAAAGTCTGGTGGGGAGAAATTCAGAGTGCTTCCCATTTCTACTCACATCTGCTCTACGAATCTCAGGGGATCTTGACACATATGGAATTTCTTCAATAACATTTTTCAATTCTTGCTCATTGCTATTCTGCTCACTGTAACATAAAAATGACACATCGCTTTTTTAAATTGGTGAGAACAGCACTGAAGATATCAGTATGATTTTAGATCTTGGTCTATAACACAGAAAAGAGACATCTTTTCTTAGGGAAAATGAATGTACAAACATGGGGTTTGGGCAAGGAACTATACAAAAGTGGTTTTTTGTGAAATAGGAAGGGACAGATTAGAGTTGGGAAGAGGGGCAAAAATTTGTGAGTCAAACCATCACACTAACAGCTTTGGATTGTAACTTGCCTACATCTGGCTGTCTCCCTGGGGGTAGAAGAGATCTGCCCATCCTGCCCATGTGGAAATTCTCTGACATATCCAAGGCACTTTTGAAAATTTCTTCAAAATCCTTTATCATTATGTCCAGCTCATAAACTTTACCATATTTATAATTTGCCCCTGTTTGTTTTTTCTTGATTTATCAGTTTACACACTTAAAATAAATGCAGAGCTCTTTCCATATGGCTGCAACACACTTAGAGGAAGACCTGTGTCAGGAGGAATGACCAGTAAGTACAACGGGCACTTAAAATTACATATCTCTGACTAATGTGGGCTACGATATGTGCCCTGTTTGAGCTGGGAGCCTGCAGTAGCTCTACAAGGAGCAGTGAACTAGATAATACATAAACAACTACTTTAACATTCTTTGGAAGTGTTATGTTTGGAATTTGTTTGGAATCAGTTCAGGCCATTTAAAAAACCAGCCAAGTTCCTTGGAGTCAGAGGGCTGTGCTGACAGCAGGTCCATGAGAAACGCTGATTAGGACGGAAAATGGCTCAGAACTTGCCTGAGTTTTGAGTGATCTCATATTCAGGGCAAGCTGAGCAGAATTGTGGCTGCCACAAATGATTAGAACCATTCCTAACAACAGATAGACTGGGTTAACTGGATGTGTGTATTGCGGTTCCAGTAGTGACTAACTCCTCTGATTTAATTGATTAGAAGAATGTTTACAGCAGTAAGTTAAAAGTGCTGCAGTTTTCCTGGGATGCTTCCTATTCAAGCAATACTTTTTAATCAGTGGCAAAGAAAACCTGATTTCTTACTACGATGCCATTTAAAAAAAAAGAAGTGAAACATTTTTGACCCAGATTAATCATAAAGCAAGCAAGAAAATAATCCTTAAATTACTTAAAAGAGATGCTAAAATTTAGTTTTGAGAATAAAAGAGAAAGTGGACTGTGTTAATCCCACTGTTAGTCCTTTATCTTTAAAAATCAATGCTGATTTCAACCTTCCTTTGGCTAGAAAACCTGCAGCTGCTGCTCTGCATTTGATTCAGTCAGCAGTAACCCTGCCCTCAGTAGAGGGCAGGTGATACCCACTCAACTAACATCAACAAAACCAGTAGGATGATCATTTGATGTTCACAGAATTTTCTGGAAACCGTACCCTACAAATCATTAATAGACATGCTCCTTGTTCAGGTCCACACAACTGTAACATTGATTTTCAACAGAACATGTCCAGATGAACCTACTTGCTAAATGTGACTTCTTTCATCTTTCCTTTTTTTTTTCCTTCTTTAATGTTGTAAAAATAATTTGTGAAAAAGAGGTTAAGAGGTAACTTGACCACATTTAAAAATATCTACACAGAGAGACAACTTCTAACAGTGCAAGACTCTTTAATCTGCCAGACAAGTGGATGGTACGATGCGGTGACTGAAAGTTGAAGCTCAACAAAATTAAACTAGAAATGTACTGTGCAAGTTTAGTGACAGAGGTCAGGACAACATGCCTAAAATGTATTTTCCACCACTTGAAACCTCTGACCCAAGTAAAGCATCAGAGTCTTTCTAAGACATAGGTTTCAGGTCAAGCAGGAATTGCCTGGATCATTAAAGGAATTAGTGGATATAATTCCATGGTGTGTGTTAGGGAGAAGATTCATGCACATACTTAGATTGGACTCAAATGCAGTGACTCTGTTGTGAGGAAGGTGAATCTGCCCTTCTACTGTGCCCTTGTAAGATCCCACCTGGATACTGCATCCAACTCTGGGGTCCTCAGCGCAGGAAGGACGTGGACTACTTGGAGTTAGTCCAGAGGAGGGGCACCAAGATGACTGGATGGATGGAGCACCTCTCCATTGAAGAAGGGCTGAGAGAATTTGGATTGTTCTGTCTGGAAAGAAAAGGCTTCATGGTAACCTAATTGTGTGGCCTTCCAATAGCTGAAGGAAGCCTACAAGAAAGATAAACTTTTTGCAACAGCATGTACTGACAGGACAAGGGAGAATGGCTTCAAGCTGAGGGAAATTTAGATTTGGGTTCTCGGGTTTGGGTTTTCTCTTCACCCGAGATTCAGGTGGTGGTTCTGGTGGTTCGAGAAAGTCTTTTTTGCCCTCTGAAGGCTCTGAGTCTGGCACGAGAATGAAACGGAGTCTTCAAGATCTTGTTTTTTCTTTGGTTTCTCGCATGTTTATTATTTCTTATCTTACAAATTTCTCTGTGCCTGGCCAAGCTGTTCACAGGAGCTCAGACACAGGCGACTCCCCTAGTGATGGGAGGTCGCTACCTTCTTGTACAGGTAATTATGTACTTATTATTTACAATTCTGTGCCAGTGCCCATTACCTATACTAAAGGGGTCATCTCTACTCTGCCCAATCTCCTTAAACTACTTTGTGCCACCATCAGTGCAGAAAATGGATGCCAAAGGAGAACAAGAAGAACCCAGGTACCACCCTAAATCCTCCATTTTGTTCCCCATTCACCTCCACTCTAAGAATCCCAAAACTACCAAATTTTCCACCCGGTGATAAATTACACTACTGTCTGTAACACATTTGTGACTTGTAATTCCTCTCTGTGTTGGAAGTTTTTCTCATGGACTAAAATCAAAGCCCATGTCTTCCTGGCTCTGTGCCAGGGCCTACTACAACCCCCCTGGACAGACCCCCCTGTCCAGGATTCAAACTCCCTTTCTTGGGTCCCAGGCTTCTCTGCCGAGGTGTTAGGATAAAATTCTTTACTGTGAGAAGGATGAGGCAATGGAAGAGGTTGGTCAGAGAATCTGTGGATGCCCCATCCTTGAAAGTGTTCAAGGCCAAGCTGGATAGAGCTCTGAACAGCCTGGTGTAGTGGAAAATGTCTCTGCTAACGGCAGTGGGGTTAGAACTAGAAAATCTTTAAGGTCCCTCCCAATACAAACCATTCTATGATTCTGTGGTCTTCTCTATCTATGAAGCAAGAAATTTAGAAAGTTTTCAAAGATCTGAGACACAAAGAAAGTATTTGTGTTATCTGAAAGTTTGGATATGAGTTTTAACATCTTCTAAGAATTACATTCTTGGGCTGAGAGAGATATTGCAGAGTACCTTAATTTGATTTTCTTCAAAATATTGATCCTATTCTCCTAAAATCATACATTATGTTGGATAGAATCATAGGAATCTCCATCTTCAGTAGGCCCTTTAGGTTTTCTTTATAACTCAGTGAAAAGTAATAGCTATTTTGAGGGTATGATTCACCTACTTCTAACATCTCTGTGTGAAACAGACACACTGTATGCTGTGTTTCTGTATTCCCAGTGATTATACAATTATAGAAGCACAAGCAGATTTAAATGTATAAATTCAGATGATGGGTTTCAGTCTTACAGTGCAAAATACATGGGCGTTGGAATTTAGATTCATTTTGGTTTTCAAAAATGGGATCAGGTATCTCCTCATTTCATTTAATTCACCTTTACTGTCTGTTTCAGAGGTTTGGCCATGTTGAGAGTCAGAGGAGAAGAGAAGATGCAAATTCTCCTAAACTTACTTAAACTTTCTGTATCATCAGCTGCAAAATGCAAGGACACTATTGCAGAAAAGGTTATTTGAACACAAATACTAACAGAATTTTTTAGAATAGCTATATGTGTGCTCTGGGCCTAGTACAAAGTCCCCCAAAGGCAAAGGGAAATTTCAAAGTTTGATCTATAATTTCTGTTGTCATCTCCTGAAACTACTGAAAAGGAGAAAAAAAAAAAGAAAAGAAAAAAAAAAGAAAAGAAAAAAAAGAAAAAAAGGATGGTTAGTAAGCTGTAAAAGAATCAGAGATTAATTAAGATTCTTGAAGTTTTTTATTGTTATAAACTGGATAGTTTTCATTGTTCAATTCCTTAATTTTCTTCTTCCAGTTCCTGCCCATTAAAAAAAAATAATCAGTAACTGTGATTGTTTAGAAAGAGTAAGGAAATTCTTGAGTTCTTCTGGCTTATTGGATTGCTTTGCTAAAGAGGATAAATGGGCCATAGTGTGGTAACCTAGTTACAATTGTTATTTATGGAAGCTTCTATTCCAGTCAAATTACCTTGTCAGTAAGGTAGAGAAACAGTGTGCACAATTCCAAGATGCTGTATATGGAAAGTAAAAGTTGTAGTAAAAGCAGAGTGATAAGCTATTGTCCTTGTGTGAAAGAGTAGATGAATGTGTCACTAGTTGTGGCTTTATAATGAACATTCATGTAAGGACTTACATGAACATTCATGTAAGTTTAAGTTTCATATGGACATACAGCCTTGGCTACAAGTGCTACAGTTTTGTTTTGTTTTCTTTTTTACAGTATTTAGCACACTTTTAACATAACATTATTGCAGTAATTTATACTCACCACTGATGGTCTGCTCTGAGGTGTCAGTCCTGCTGGATTAATGAGCAATATTTAAAAATGATGCCTGAAGCTCAGATATGGGTGCAAGCTGATAGGTGGCAAAAATTTTGACCAGTAGATGCCCTAGAGCAGATCCTCCCTCACTGTGCCTCAGCTGAACAGCTGCAAGATCCATAGTCAGATTCCCATAAATTCCTTTCTCTTACAAAGTTCCCATTCTAGGGAAGGGTAAGAATCAATTCTCTTCCTTCCTCTAGCAATACTGACAACCCTTGCATGGGCTGAAGTGGAAAAATCCTTATTGGGAAAAAGTGATTAGAAGTGATCCAGCACCACTCCACATTAAGGTTGTGCTTACCAGTAAGCTGTTGAAAAGAACAGCCATAGTTCATTGAGAAAAAGCAATTTCTGCAAGATTTCTGACTGCATTCTGTAAATTTGCAAAACCTTGTAATATGGGCATGCTTAGATGTTCTAAGATATTTCCAAACTGGAATAATAATGCTAAACTGAGAAAAACTGAAGCAGGGGCATTTATATGTCATTTGGACTACATAATTTGATACCTCCCAATGATCCTGGACCTTGAGTGCTGACAGGGAAATCTGACGTGGCAGAGAGCAGAAGTTTCTTTCCAGCTGACCTGAGTGAAAATGGAAAAAAAATAGTCTGGGGTTCATGTAGACCATACGTATGGTTCATTTTTAAAAAGAAAAATTATTCATTCTTCCTTCAGATGTCATTCATTGAACTCCACACTGTCTATAAATAATGTTTAAAGGTGCATCTTCAATAGAATCTCCCTCTCATGTAAGCTTACCTTGCAAACAAGAGCACTTTTATTCATGGAACCAAGGAATGGCTTGGGTTGGAAGAGACCATAATAATCATTTCATTGCAACCTCCCTGACATGGGCAAGAATGCCACCCAATAGATCAGATTGTTTAGAGTCCCATTTATCATGGTCTTAAACACTTCCAGGGAAGGAGCATCTAAAACTTCCCTGTTCCAGTCCCTCACTACCCTCACAGTAAAGAATTTAATCCTAACATCTAATATAAAGCTTTAGACTTTTAGTTTATAACCATTCCCTGTTGTCCTGTCACTATCTGCTCATTTAAAGAGTAATGCAATCTCTTTTTTATAAGGCTGCTCTAAGTACTGCAGTGTCTCCATGAGTTCTGCCCAGATCCTTCTCTTTTACTGTCCTAATAACCCCAAGTGTCTCAGCACTGCAGGTGGGGCCACACAAGGGCAGAGCAGAGGGGCAGAATCCCCACTGTTGCAGGGTTGCCTGAGATAAAGAGAAGTTGGAGTATATAGAGAACGCAGATCTAGCCAACGTGGTTAACTACAACGTTCTGCTTTATTTCGGCTAAGATGGCTGCTTATATACATTTCTATATAGTTTACAATTACAGTGGCTTTTCATTGGCATACAGCAGAGAAAAGAATGCAAACACTTATTGTTGACCAAACTCTTAAGGCAGCTACTGGTGTTCAGACTACTTACTATGCATGTTATCTATTAGAAACCTCTCTGTGCCTTGTTAACACCTTAAGGGGCAATTCTCACTGCGTCAGAGACTTGACAGCTGAATTTCCACCTGCGCCACTGAGGCCTTACAGGCCTTCATCTGAGGCCCAGGCTAGGTGATTCACTCACAGTCCAAATATTCAGTAGCTTCAAAAACTCTGCTACAGCCCACCTTCTCCCTGCTGCCCATGCTGCTTCTGCTGCAACCCAAGATGGGGATGTCTGGGCTGTGAGCACATACTCTTGGCTCAGGTTCAGCTTTTCATTCATGACAGCCTCCAAAGTCCTTCTCCACAGGGCTTTCAATGTATTCTTCTCCCAGTCTTTACTCATATCTCAGATTGCCCTGACCCGGGTGCAGTACCTTCCAGCTGGCCTTGTTGAATGTTATGAGGTTCTCAAGGACTCATTTCTTGAGCTTTTCCCTGGATGGCATTTCTTTCTTTTGCACAGATTTCTGCATAGCTGACATCAAAACGATGACACCATTATACATTTTCCTGTCTGAGGCTTTATCCTGCCTTTTGCACAACAGGTATGCAGAAGGTTGACCTTAGCTGAGTGAGACTAATCTCTTTGCAAGCTTCTGCTGCAGTTGATGGAGAGAGCAATTTAGAGCAGGCACCTAAATCAACATCTTAGTAATAGTCTCTGGAGGATCCTATTTCATTCCATTGACTATAGTGGGAAACCAAAGAAGATGTGAGGCTGGATTTAGCTTTTTTGACTGCCTCTCTCCAACTTGAAAACACTGAGTGACTAAAAACTTCATTCAGCATTCTAAGATTCCTGCATTAATGAAGTATTTCTGGCCTTCTTTGTGACACTGAGAGAACATATTTAATATTGGTCCCTTGATTCATAAGCATCTGCCATACACTTTCCAGCTGTAGTACTTCTCTTGCCTCCACTGGGAGAGTAGATGACTTGAATTATTCACCACTGTTTTGATAGTAAACTCCATCATAGATTTTATAGCTTAATTAGGCACATAATATTTTGATTTAAATATGGCCCATTTATCTGCACTTATTTCATGTGGGACTCACCTAATTTCAATTATAAAAGTGTTTGCAACCTAGTCAAAGGGATTCTCTGAAAAGTTGATGGAGAAGATCAAGCATCTCCAGAGTGCAACAAATGGAGTTTTGTTATAGATGAGTGTTTGTAGCACATGGGATGAATTGCCTCTGGGAGGTTTTGAAGATTAGATAAATATTTATTACACATTCTTAAAGCATTTGTCATGAGAAGACCTAGTTCCACTCCTGAAAATTTGGAATCCACTTGGATATGTTATAAAGCAACAATAATGAGCAGTAATAATTTATCAGACTGCAGTGGATACCTTATAATTAAACAAGGGGGTTTTGTATCTATCTGTGCTACTCTTTTGTGGTTCCTGCTGTGTTGTTCTGCAGCAGTGTTTTGCCCTAATTCTAGTTGCCTATATTTGAAAAAGCTTTATGTACCACATTTCTGCCTTACAATGAGGAAAGAACCTCAGCTTATAAATAAAGCATTCACAGAAATTGTAAGATTTAAACACTGAGGTTCTTTTGCAAGTATTTCTATCACAAGCAACAGTTTCAGTCCCGAAATCAAGGCATCTTTTTCTCTGGGGAAACTGTTTCAAGTCAATCACAGCTCCATGAATAGGAAGGTAATTGGAACAGATGCCTTTTTTTTTTTTTAATAATGCATTTCAGCAGTAGAGGAAGCGTTTGTATTCTAGTTAAAAATTAAAATGAAAGGCGGGATAACAGAGTGGGAGAGAAACAGGTGTAGGGGTAGGGGAAAAGAGCTCAGAATATCTATAAAAATATTGAGGCAGTTTTTGAAAAAAAAAGGTACTTCGGCATGGAAAGCAAAGTAAGGAAAAAAAAAACATAGGAAAGCAATCAAATACATAGGTTTCTATTGTGATTGAATAATCAACTTCCTATATGAGCTATTTCAAGATCAATGCAGCTATAAAGAGCTCATTCAGTGAAGTTGTGCTGCATTACAGCAAAGAGGAAATAACAAAAAGGAAGAGTATTTCACGTACTGGTTTGTAGCCTGAAACCCCCTGTGTCTACATTGCAAAGCAGCCCAAAAATGTGTTCATAAACTTCTTTTTGAAACACCTGCTGCCAACAGAAGGCATATGGATCCTTGAAAATTCAGATATTACCTGGAAGAATAGCTCCAAAGACATGCTTTGTCTATCAAAAAGTTATACAAAGCCAATTTGATCTACAATTGACTTTCCCATCAATGAGATAGGAACAGAGTAAGGCAAAAGATATCCCTGATTATTCCTTAGGGTGTTACAGTTTAAAGTGTCTTCATATGGCAACAAAAACTCTTAACACATATAAACAGGGGTTTTCACATACTCCCATTTCTCTTCCATTTTGACACAATCGTTTCCTGGAAGAAAAATAATCTGTTAGCATCTGGCATTGAAGGAGCTGGAGTTTTGCTGTTATTTTCAGTTGCTTTTTGTTTTGTTAAACACAGAACAAGTTTAATAAAAACAGTCTCAGTTATAGAATTGCCTGCTGGTATAAATATGAAAAAAATAGTGGCAGCAGTTTGAAGCCTCATTAAAAATTAAAATCTGATATCATCTACAAAATCATTTTGACTGCTGCTTAGGCAAGATCAGCAGATGACTGCATATTGCTTTAAAAAGGGAAAGGTCTTGGCCTTTAATGGTAACAGATCCATGGAAGAGCTTAAGCACTCTTCATCTAGAAGTACAACTTGGTTTTTACCTTTTTCTCTGTTATATTTCTTTGGGGAATATTATGAAAGAAGAACAAATTTAAGATGCGCTAAAAATATTCTGCTGCAATTAGCAAGCAATAAATGATGCTGTTCTAATAATGCCAAAGATAACATTTTTGCACTGCATTATCGTAACTCCTGCCCTCTGCAGGTTTCTACAAGGGGGAAAAAGAAAAATGTCACAGTTTTTAATTAAAAGTACTTTTAAGAGATAAGATAAAACGTATTAAACATTTATGCCCTGGGCACATCAGGATTGATTTCCTTTTTAGGTTACTGGGTATAGGACTGGTACACAGTCAGTAGATATTCTCAAAGACCTTGGTGCCATGCACATGCTGGCAGCCTCAGCACAAAACTTTCAAAGCTCCCAGTTGTGTTTTGAGTGACCTCATACTATGTTAAAGAGAACAGGAGTTTTTGCTGAGGCAGATGAAACTCTCCTCTCAGTGTACAGCAACAGTAAGGAGCACAGTGGAGAAATCAAATCTCGCAGTCAAGATCTCTGTTTATAAAAGGTACAAGGATTCAGACACCTGATGTGAAACTGAAATAAAATTAAAAAACAGAGCTGATTTTTCTGTATGGAGTGCCTGAAGGATATCTGAACACAGTAGGAATGCAAAGATCATCATATAGGACTCAGAGCTACTTTACGTGTTCACCAGATGTAAAATCTGCAATTAACTGTCAGAATTTGTTTCAGCAATTTGAGAGGTTTCAAGGCACTACCTTGAAAAAACTGCTCAGGGAACAAATCTTTTGAGATGAGTTTCCATTGCCTTTTCAGGGAAGACTTCAGTGTTGTCTTCTCTTCTGCCCTTTAGAAAGAACTGGTAATGCCATGTAGAGTCTACAGTTAGTATGGATCTGTAGAAAACAGAAATACAGGCAAGAAAACTCTACCTCTGATGAAACAGTTTGATTTTTTCTTTAGTTACTGGTTAAAATATTTTAATTTTGGCCATCATAAAATTGTGAAATTTCTGTGAAAAAATGAGATTTTTTTTAATTACAGAAATATTTTTTTTAAAAAAGGAGAAGAAGAGAAAATTAAAAAAAAAAACAAAAAAAAAAAAAAAAAAAAGGGTGAAAACTGTTTAGACAACACATTCTGCCATATCATCCTAAACTCAAGAACCATTCTACTTTGATGTGTTCATGCCACAGGACTTTTCTTCAAATTCAGATACACATACACACATTTTGTATATCTTGAGCTCTTTTCAGACCCCAAAAATTCTCTTCAGAACCCAAAGAGGGAAATGAGTATACTAGGATGTGAGTAGTCTTCTGCTATAGTCAATGTCTAAAGTTGACTGATGAGTTGACATGCTCCCTGAAGGTGCCTGCCCTGGGCACTGCCTGGCTCAGATTCAGATGTCAGCACTGTGGTGAGATGGCTTCTGTTCATGGCTTCCAGGAATAATTCAATTGAAATAAATACACGAAAGCCACACTGTCAAGGAAGTTCACAGATAAAATTTTTAAAATAATATACCTTTTGCCTTCTCTTTCTTCTTAAGGAAACTCATAGGAACTGGAAGTAATCCTCCTCTAGCTGAGACAACAAAAATAATATGGATGGCACATATGGAAAGATGAGTGGTGATAATGTGCAGGCAGCTGAAAGTCTGAGCTGCAAAACTGATGGCATTTGCATCCAGGTGGTCTTGGACAGATATTGTTAAGGACTTGGTCCTCTGAGTTGCACAGTCCATCTTCTGCCTGGTGACAGAGAGACAGCACCAGTTCTGTGTGTTCTTATGTCACTGCCAGAATTTTCCATTTTAAAAGGCAATATTATCATCTGCTTCACAGACTAATTCAATCTCTTCCAGATGATGCAATAACTGTTGAGTTAATCCCTGTGCTTCTAGCAAAGTTTTCCTGAGCTTTCCTTACCTTTACTGTGTAAAGAGGTGTAACATGCAAGATGCCTCTGAAACAATACTGTTAGCTCTAAAATATGGCATTTCTGATTCAAAGTTAAATTTGCCTTTAGGCCAGCCTGACTTCTTCTCATTCTCTTTACCAAGTTGCAACAAATGTGTGTTATATTCACTGTTCACTGCATTTCCTTCTTCAGAACAGAGAGTAGACAAACACAAAACCCATTTCTTTGATGAATCATGAGACATTAGATATTAATTGTATTATGCAATAATTTTTGTTCTTTGATAGGAGTCACAATACCTTCTACATGCTCAGGATTTTTGTTATTAAAATTTGAAGTTTAAATGAAAAGGTCAAAAGCTATAAGTGGATAGTGACTTTCATGCATAACCATGGAGACAACCACTTACCTGAGAAACACTTCAACTGATGGCACTGCTTAGCCTTTTTCTGGCAATGAAAAAAAAGAGGTCCTGCAATTCCAGTGTCATCTATCTCTTTTGGCCTCTAATAGAAGTGATGTTTCCCTTTGGAAAAAGAAAACTAGATGGATTATGCTGGGAATAGCTTGTGTCATCTTACCCGCTTGCCAAGCTAGAGGTACACAATGGGGATGGCAAATTTCCATGCCATTAATGAGTTTAGGGAACCCTCTGTGTTCTCAACCAGTGAGAGTCACTGGTTCAGGTCCAGTAAACCATGGGCCAAAAAGAAGGGAGTCAGAAAGAAATATAGTGAATCAGCTCACAAAAGAAAATAAAAAGAGTAGCACTTTTTATGGCAATTTGACCAACTCTTGAGCAGATTAGAGGCACCTTCCTTTCCAACGTGACCTTAACAAGATTTCTGAATTCACAAACTCTAAGATTGCTAACACAAGTATTATCAGAGCCAGTTCATTCCAGTTGCTTTAATGTTGCACTGATATCTGTGAGGTTTGGCGGTATCCAAAATTCCAAATAAAGTATATTTAAGGTTCAGACAATTGTATTGTAAATGTTATTTTTGTCAGTGAAAAGTTTTTAAAAAAAGGTCAGTAAATTTAAATTACCTAATTTGTAAGAATTACAAAGGAAGCAGCATGGTAAAAAAGATTCTTTGCATATATACTTGCTAGATGTAAAAATTTATTTAGTATTTTGATAAAATGCTATGACATTTCATAGACAAGCAAGACTTGGCTTATGTTTCTCATGTAAAGCATTGGATTAGAAATGTATGCCCAAACACTGACAAAACACAATATTTGAGTCAATGTTTGAGAATGCACAAAGTTTCAAAGAAATCAGTAGAACCCTTTTTGTGGGTAATGGGCTTTTGGCTTATGGAAAACATCCAGCAGGGAAAAAAAATGAGAGAGAAAAATGGTAGGTCTAAGAAATAAAAAGATAAAAAGTAGCCCAATTTTTTGCCTTTCAGCAAGAGTTACAGTCAGAGGTACATATTTCATTTCTGGAACTGCAAATCAAACCCACAAGTTTAGAGCTGTTTTGAAAGTTTATTCTAGCCTAAACTTTTCCTCTATTTATTTTTTACTTTGAAGAAAATACTCAACAATAAGTCCTTAAATATGTGAAGATAGCCTAGATTTTGAAAAATTAGAAAGGAACAGGATTTACTGTGGCATTTTATTCTGAGAATTGCTATTCATGCTGCTTATGCTGTCAAAAATGACAGCAGCAAAGGGTCATCAGTTCAAAGAAGACTGTGATTTATCTTTACATTTATATGGCAGCTCTTATCCCATAGGATTTGCAAGCACTAGACACAACCACACAAACATGTAGTCCATAGACTTTTACTGCATCATCTTTTGTTGTCAGGATTGTCAGAGGGAAGACAAGACAATATTTTACACAAGCACAGGGAGGAACTCAGAGGAAAACAGACATTTTTGAAAAATAGCAAATACCCCAGTATCCAAAACAACCCATTCAGTTACATTTGACTTGGATTTACATATTAGTAAACAGTTAAAAGAGTAAAATATCTGCATAACTTTCTTGAAAACCCATGCTTATGAAACTGCCTTGTTTACTACATTCAACCAGAGAGCTTGTGTTTGCTTTTCATTTGCTTTGATCTAGGACAAGAAGATAAAGAGAAGGGAAAATTTTTGGGTTCATTCGGACCAGTTCAGCTTTTCATCCAGAACTGTCACTGACTGAACTGGGAGTTTGCATCAAAATGTATTTTAGCAGTTTACTGATGAATTATTTATACTTTGTTTTTCCAGAATGCAGAAGCCAAAAGAGATACTGTAAAAGCCAGAAGTCTTTGTAAAGACATTATCATCTTCTATGCTTATTGTACAATTGCAGCTCATGACACCAGCTTTATCTAGACAGGTGTCAAATGCCCCTGAACAACTCCTGGTCTCAGATCTGAGGGAGAAATGTAGAGCATGACAACAACCATGCATAAATGCCATTTTAATTTTTTTAGACTGAAACAACTTACTTGCAAGACACACAGCACAAAGAAAACAACTCTGATATGAGAGAAGAGCTTAGTATTTAGCTGACCTTCAAATTACCAAAAAAACCTTCAGTCAAGACCTTCTCATCTCCTCACCAGCAAATTGATTACATGACTGAGCTGCTTTGGAAATGCAGCTCAAACTTCAGAGAACCTTTGGGAAGAAAATGACAAGAAAATATACTACTGTGAGACAAATTAAAACTCCCACTCATCAGCGCTGACCACTTAACCAGACACTAGAGGACATTAAATTTAAACACATCCGCCACATTCCCTTTTGGATTCCAAGGTTAAAATGATGTGACTTTTTTTACTACCTTAGTTTATAGATAATATAAAACTTAGTATTGCAGTACACTAATTCAAAAAAAGCCTCTCTTTTCTTTAGCAGAAAGAGAAAAATAAATGCTGTGTGCTATGTCAGCTGAAAAAAGTTTTGCTCAGGCGGTTGCAGTTTTTTCTAATGCAGATACAGTAAACATAATAAATCCTTATAAAAATTCAAATTCCCATGCTCTCTGAGCCATTGCAGTCCATTTTTTATTTCCCTTCTAATCTATAATTTATTCAACTCCAATCTCTTTTTTCCCCCTCAAATCAAAAGACTTCCTGGTGCCATGGATCTATAATTATATTGCAGTCCAATACAGGGTAATATAGAAGTTTAATGTAATATATATAACTGTATTTATTAAACCATATATTAATATATAATGGCAGTTACACTAGATTAGGCTAGATTTGGTTAGATTAGATTTTACTTGTTATCAATGGCAACCATTTGATTTACATGTCATTCTCCTTCTGAAAGCCCTGGGGTGCCATAGGAGTGACACAGGCAGATGAAGGGATTGCAACTCCTTGAGTGCAACCTCTTAGCAGGGATAAGGACAATATAAGACAAGTGTTAATCTGTCTCAGATTCTGTGGAAGCTTTCTGTCCTTGTGCAGATGTGAGAGGTTTAAAGAGCTCTGAACAGAAAAGGGATGAACTGCACTGGGTAGATGTAATCTTGGCCAAAAGAACATAGAGGGAAAGTGGGGGTAGAGGAGCAGGAGGGATGCTGTTGAATTCTGCTTTGAGAAGCTGGTGCAGATTTTCCTTGTATCCAGGCAGAAACATCAATAAGAACAAAAATCACTGTTGCTTGGTCAGGAATATGAACTTCTCTTGCTCAGGGCAAGAGGTATATCAGAGAAGACAGCTGCCTGCTCAGCACAGCATGCCAGTGCCCAGGTAAAAGATGGCAGGTAAGTACAGGCATGGCATGGTCATACACTCACCTCAGAGAGCCCCTTGTAGGGATCTTGCCTGGGTTTGCTGCTTTTCACTGCCACAGCAGGCAGAGCCACAGTGTGGGCAGCAACAGGCCTACACAATCTCAGGTTTTTTCAGACTCCAATGGATCCTCACTTCAGTCGAATCCTAGAGACAGATTTTAATTCTTCCTCATGGATTTGTAACAAGGAACCATTCCGGTGTTCTGCTGAAATTTTTGGCCCCCAAAGTAGATGCATTAACCCCATTTCTTCTTAGGCCACTATCTCTTGATGTAAATCCTTATTATTTCCCGTAGTTCCTAGATTTTAAAACAAGATCTGTCAAGCATATTATTTTGTATAAACTTTATGTTTTGTAGAAATTTGGCAACTTTTATGCAGCATGCATGTAGTTTATCTTTGAATTAGTCTGAAATATTTTTGTACATTTTAAAATAGCATCCCTTTTTGGTTAGGGAAGTCCCTAGCATTCAAGGAGTTTTTCTCCTGTTAAAAAGCAGTGGAAACAACTTTCTGGACCTTATTTCTATATGTCTAAATTTGTTTACTTTACACCTTTTAAGTACTGTAGTGTTGCATCTCTTTCTGCTAAGCTGAAGAGGTCCTTATTGCCACATTTCTCCACGCAGAGTCTGAGACATTAGCTGCTCACCACCTTCTCTTTGCTGAGCTGAAGAGACTGAATATAGAGCTGAAGTCCCTGAATATAGCACAATGTTCTAGGAATGTCTTTGCTGTTGTCACTGAGGGCTTGAGGAGTCTTGAAGGTAGAGATGGGTGGGCCAAAATAATGCAACAACTCTGATGATAGCAGTTGAATTGTGTTTACCAAACAACATGTTATCTTTTCCTGCATGGGAGAAGATTTACTGTGTGAATATAACAAAAGTTTTATAATCACAGGAGGATCCATAAAGGGAATGTCTTGCAATATGTTATGCAGAGGTGTCTCACTTGATAGCACCGGGAAGGAAACCTGTGACCCAAGGAAAGAATGTCTCCTATGGCCATGAGTCACAGTCTGCCTCTTTAGCATCAACCTTTTCCTTCAGAATGACCTTGAATAATGCATTTCAACCCCTTTTTAGCTTTGAGCAAGAAAGCTTTCTTTAAGAGTTCACTGAATACATGGCTTTGCTTCAGGCAATACCCTTGATCTCCGTGAAACTTTCAGGATTTGATATTCCTGAACTGTAACTGACAAATGGTCAAAACCACTGTGGAATACAGCAGCACCTTGAAAGCAATTTTGAGGTACCTGCATCACTGTGCAGAAATCACCCCTATCTTACATCTCTGAGCAAAGAGGGAGTGTGATTGACTTTGTCTCCTTGATAGCAGTCAGACTGTACTAAAGCAATAACATACTCCACATGCTCTCAGATGATGTGGATAGTTAGGGGGTGTTCAACTGGTGGAAACAATACTTGCAGATAACTTTTAGTTTTTTAAATGCAAGATGTCTCCAACTACTATTTTCTTACCCTTGATTTGTAAGTGTGAACAAGAAGTTCAACTTTCCATGGTGTTTTTTTTAAAGAAAACAGTTAACTAACCTGTCATTCTTCCCAAGAAGAATTCTGTGGAAGTTCAGTTCATGGAAGTGCTTCCAAATGCACTCAAATCTCTCTGGCCTTCAAGGTTTTCATTCATGATCATCATTCATGGACAATCCTGTGAGTGGTTTTATGTTTGTTTGGCTGAATTTAAGAGATAACAAAAGCATAGAGGCTGTCCTTCTGGTGAGAGATGTCTTTAAGCCAAACTGCAAGTTTAGACAGACTTTGAAACAGTAGCATTTTTTAAAGTGCTGAAGAAAATTTCATTTTTGTTCTATTGTACTTTATATAATAAAAAAGAGTAGGTTAATTAATTTTTCTTTTTATATTTGGGCATTTTTCCACAGCAGAGAAATTGACCTCAGTGGGCATCTTTGGTGTTCATCTATGAAACTGATATTATATGAAAGAGGCAGTGACAGGGGAGAAATGTCCCTTTCCAGAAAAAGCATTTTCAAGGACTTGTTTACTGCTCTTATTGATTTAGTACAAGCCTTGGAACTCAGGTCACTTGTTGCTTCTTGTGTGGCAGCTAGGATCTGACTTGGAAGCTTGGCTGAGAAGCCAGAAATTGAGATGCAGAGGACGCAGACCAAAAGGGCAGACTTGGTGATGAAAAGCTACAATTAAATAGCCTATGGTTAGATAATTTCAAGTGATGGGAATCAATTCCTTGGTAATTGATGGATTACTGATAGTCTTGTCCATCCTTTTACCTCTAGGTTTCTGCAAACATGAGGTTGGCATAAATCACCTGTGACTCTAAAGGCTCTAAAATGAAGACTTAGTGTGTAGGATGGAGGAAGCCTTTAAACAAAGTTGCGTTACTAAATCTGTCTCTACACTGTTGTTACAATATGCACGCACTCCATACTTGCTTAGCAAAATAGCTGAACAGTAATTTTAGTTGAAGAAACATATGAAATATGATAAAGACATAGAAGGCTTTATGGACATAGTCTGAGCATTGAAAGAGTGGAATGTCTTCTTACATGTACTCTACATGTTAATTTTTTTTTTTACTACAGCTGTAGGATAGGTATAATTTAAAAAAAACTAAACAAACAAAGAAACAACCAAAACCAAGGAAAACCAAACCATCAATGCCCCCCCCCAAACCTCTCAACTAAACAACAAAAAAATACAATTAAATTTTAAAAAAAGACAAAAACCCAAAAAAACCAAAAAACAAAAGCAAAAACAACCCCAAAAACAAACAAACAAACAAAAACAAAAACAAAACCAATCAAATGAAAAAAAAACACTATAAGACATCCAGTAGAAGTGCAATGTTTGAGAAATGTTTTCACCAGCAAATTAGGAACTGTTTATGCTGTTCACATGATTCAATACCTCATTTGCCTTAAAAATAAGTGACAAGACCATCTGATGTGATTGAGTCCTGTGCTAAGATGAATGTTCAGACCTGTGGAATCCTAAAAGCAGAATACTTCTGCAGCTGCATAATGGATTCATAATAAAAACTTAGGAATTCAAAGGTAATAAAATCTAATAAAAACTAAGCAAGTGGAAAAATATTCAACTGTTAAATTTACTTGAAGATTGCGGTTACATTCTATTGATTGTAACATTTGCAGTTTTGCAGGTAACAATCTGACTGTGAATCTTGCTTATTAAAGCTGCTTGATTTTACTACTGGTCGTCTCCTTCAGGACTGAAGGTGAGTGGGGATAAGGATGAAAATGAGTAAACCATGTCAATTTAAGGGAGTGAATCTGACTAACAGAAGGACTAATGCCCATCCTACAGCACACTAAAACCTGGCATATATTGGTGTGAAATTCCCTCTGCCTGATGAAGACTAAGGCACCGCTTCCTAAAGGAGCAGGTGGAAAACTACCCCAACCAACCAAAAGCTCTTCCCTTCTCTTTGTACACCTCCATGGGGTTCAAATATTCAAACCCAGATATTCTTCAAAACTGGTACTAGACTGTCATCCTTATGCCTGTAGTTGCATGCAAACACTGTCAATTTGCTCAAAGAGAAAAAAATGAAGCAAGGAAACCCATTTAAATGCACAGTACAGCCATGTGTACAATGGCTGACACACACCCAGGAGCAGGTGACTGGGTACTGGATGACATCAGCACCTGGATCAGCTTGCAGTTGTGATGCTAAGACTTGAGTAAGCTAGGTTCATGACCCCTGGCTTTAAATGAAGTGACATTACTCTCACCCAACCTCCCCTAAGACTCACAGGTGGTGTAAGAAAGATGTGCAAAGAAGGGACAAAAGGAAAGCAAGAGAGTAGTGAAATTTAAGCAGAGTTTCTGTCAAGCAGGAGCACCAAAAAATAGTACAGAAAACCATACCCCATCCCCCCCCCAAAAAAAAAAAAAAGACATCCATACCCTTCCTCATCCACAGAGGTTGCACACTTGAAGAACTCTTCCTTGTTCTCCTAACCTACAGGCAAAACCAATTGTCCCCTCTCAGAGTTACACTTTTTCTTTCCCCAAAGATTAAATATCAGCTCCCTCTACCTATGTGAGGATATGCCACTATTTAAGACAACATGTTGTGTGGCATAATATTGTGGATATATTGTTAGTGAACCTAAAATCTAAGAAAAGGTGATTTCCCTAATAGAAAAGATTAATTGCCTGAGCCATCTTCAGAGATACATTTTTAAGGTCTACTTTTTACTTTCACTTCCTGGAATTCTGTGTTCATTAAATATTAGAGGTGACACATACTGCACCTTGCTGTGCCTATAAAAATAAGAAGCTATTCATAGGTACAGCACAACATAACATATTGTGCCAGTGTCTACCATGAGCAACTCATGGGTCTTTTTCAAGTCTGATTTTCTCTTTCGTTGTTGATCATGCTGCTTCATGAGGTCTAAAATAAAAAATAGCCCAAACGTGCATTCACTTTAAGTATGAATGACAGCTCAGGTACTGGATCAGATTCAAGATGCAAATATCCTAGTATGGTTATATATGGTTACATGGTCTAAAGTAATAGATTATTAAGAAATTACTTTAAAATGGATAATAAAATTTTTGGAGTTTGGCTGACTTTCTGGGCTGAAGTCTACTTCTGTACCATCCTATTTAATTGTCCCTGCTGGATTCATCCTTCAGGAAGACCCCGTACTTTTTCAAGGCTGTTTATTACCTCTTATCTCCATAGCATCCTGTGGCAATGAGTTTCACATTTAGTTTTGTGATGAGTGCGGTGAGGAAGGGAGTTCTGATTTGGTTTTAGCATGTTTTCTAAAAATTTTGCTGGGACCTTCCTAGTTCTTGTACTACAAGAACCAGTAATAAACCCTCTATTGCTTAAGGGTGCCAGGTTAGTTACTTCTTCTACAGAAGGAGGTACTTAATGCATATCTCTAGATAGACAGAGGTATAGGGAGTGCTGTGGAGCACTCATTGTTTTATGTCCTAAAATAATACTTTATTCTTAATGTTTCATTTGACTCTCAGTGCACCCAAGGTCTTATTACTGCTGCTACTACTGCTATTGTTGTTATTTCTTTTATCATTAGGAATTTTTGGATTCTCATTAATGTTCTCACCTGGCCAAGGAGAAACCTTTAGCATGCAGGACAATGTGAGGGTCTTCATAAAAAGTTTGATATACAGCCCCTCAGCTAGCACAGCCTGTATGAAATGCAGAGTTAGAAGAGACTAGCAGCTTCCTATTCAGCAAAAAGGACCAGGTGCTGTTTGGGTCAAATCTTTTCACCCTGAACTCCAGATAAAGAGTTCCAGGCTGTAATAATCTTATCCTTGTATAGGTCATTCAGATACTTGGCCTTTCTGCTTCTCTTTTCTTACGATATTCACCTTTCTAAATGTAAGTAGATTTCCTAGGAGGCCTTTGAAAACCCTCTCTGAAACTTTTAAAATATCTGTGGACATCTTGAAGTCTTTTCTACTTGGGATCATCTACTTGTTTTTTTGATGTGCTCTAATAATTCCCTTCAGTTTCTGTTTTCCAGACAGCTTGCTCTGCTTTGGCAAACCTTGCTCCTGACTGAGGCCCTTTGAATGCATTCCATTTGTGCTGCAAAATCTCTGGAGAGGCTGAGAGCAGATGAATGCCGTGCCCTTCTCCTCAACACGTTTCAAAACACTTAACAAAGAAGATCAGTATCATTTTTTCCCTTTCTGTAGATAAAGACAGTGAAATAGAGAGAGAGAGCAAATGACTAGTCTCGGTTACCAAGGAAGTCAATGACATAGCTAATGCCAGATGTCTTAGACCCAGAGATTAGTTCTAGGTGCTGGGTCTGTGCTGGCTGAGGGAATGTAGTCCTGAGTAGCAATTTCAGAAAATGCCTGTTGGACTTTACAAAAAGTTTTAGGATTTTGATACTTGACTTTCTTCTGAACTGGAACATATTTGAGAGTTCTCCAAGGGAAAAAAAATAACAGGACTCTTTTCCTTCTGTTTTGAAATATTTCGTGTCAACAGAAATGAATGGTATTTTTTGTTGAGAGGGACTCTGAAAATTTACTTTTTATTGCAATACATGATAACCTCAAATAATAAAACAAAGGCAAGCCATGGCAGTAATTTCAAAATGAAAGACCCAGATGAACAGTTAATTCGGATGTCCTGACTGTTCTGCCTCAATGAAAATCTCCATTGAGAGATTTAAAAAAAAGATTGGGCAAAATGAGCTGACATTATGTTTCTAGGGTTTCAATGGCACCACACTTTTCTTAGCATATGATTCCACTGTGATTTATCACTTGGTCTTTAGCTATTATATTTAGGTATGGGAAAATACTGTGAAATTACACAGTGGACATATATAATTACAGACTTTCCTTACTTTTCTCCTAGAAATCATTTTGCCATGACCAAGAGCAACAGAACATTGGTTAATAGTACTGAAGGAACAGGGAATTCTCATGACAGGCTTTATGAAATGGGAAGATATTTGCTTTCCAGGGTGCAACATGCTAGTAGCTGGCAATGCAAGTTGCAATAACAACTTTCTAACCTTCCAGTAAGCAAGTAAGATTCCATTAAGCAAGAAAGACTGATAACTTTCCAAATTCAGGTGCTGTTCATCTAAAGCCCCAGCTCTGTAGTCCAGTGACTTTCCTCAGCTAGGCTGCTTTACTTTTTGTTCATTACAATTCCAAGCTGGTTTGATATCCACATGCTAGCAAACCAATCTTTTCACAATTCCTCTCTGAAATAGAATTGAGCTGAAGTAATGTGCTTTATCTGGTTAATTTAGCTAGAAAGATATTATATTTTATAATGAAGAATCCCTCAGGACATGAGATTTGGTTTAATTTTCACCTGGTGTTTATCACTGTGTATACTCCAAATTCTGTTAGTGTCTATAAACACAACAGCAGGTACTTGGACCTTACAAAGACTTCTGGAGCCAGATCCAGAGCGAGATGTAGAGTAATGGAATGGCAGAAATTCAGCTTCTAAAATAAATGTAATCTGTCTACTGCTAATGAGAAACAAAACAGCTTCAAACTCCTCCAGAGGATGAAGCCACCTCTTGAATGTTTGATTGCATGAGGAGTTTACATCCCCACAATTGCATTTGGGATAAAGTACATTTCTGAATGACCTGTATTGAAATGAAGGCACTTATAGTCTGGTCACATAACTTTATTTGTGTTACACTAGCAGTCAGGAAGCCCAGAAAAATAACATGGGAGGGGGAAAAGTGATGAAGCAGATGTATTTGATGATGAAACAACTCAAAAGTTCCTGGCAAGAAAGGATGTAAAATAAGGACTCGTGGCTTTCTGAATAGTAGAGGCAGCTACTTCCTTCATCACAGTAAAATATTTACACTGAAAATCATCCTATAGTCAATATTTGGATACCTTGTAAATAAGCTCTTCCCCTCTGTCCCAGTGGGAATGATGAGAAAAGGGGAAAAAAAACAAGGATTAAATTTTTTCTGTTTTGAGAAGCACTTCTGGATGATCTCACTCATTTCCTTTTGAGGGAGAAATTATTAATGCAGCCCAGGTTTAGTTTGGACAAAATTTAAAGGACAGCATTCCAGGAGCAAATAAACCTCACAGGAGAAAGACACTGTGACAGGTCATTTTGGCTGTGGAAAGTATCAGCTTTACTGTGATGCTAAGCAACAAGGAGAGAATCTTGTAATAGAGCCTTAAAAGGAAAAAATAATGTGTTTAAGAAGTATCAGTTTGACTGAACTGGAAAGAACTGTTTGTAGAATTGATGTTAATTGCAGTGAGAAGAATGGTTTTTAAGGCTTTTATACTTAACATTCAGGCTACAGAAGAATGTATTTGCAATCTATAGAAGGTGCTAGAGCATAAAGGAGAGCTCCACAAAGCAGGAAGAAGATAAAGCAGCATCTGGTACGGATGTTATTATCAAAAGAGCTTTTAATAGGAAAATTGCATTATTATAATTATAAATTAGCGTAATCAGGGAACAATAATGAAGGGGGAGCCTTCTGAAAAACATGGTACTTTGCATTCCAGAAATAAGTGTACTTTCTAAAGGGAACTCAGACTTCCTTCACAACTCCATATGTCAGGTCTGAATTTGCTGAATTAAAGATTAAATAATTTTAAGTATTTATGATGCTTGCATCCTTGACCAGATTTATGCTGCCCTAGTTCAGGTGTTGAACAGAATTGCCTAATTTATGACCTCATCTCTTAGTCAGTGGAAGATGTTATACATTTTTAGAGGTCTCATCAGCCATGAAGACCTCAACTATCCTAGGGAATTTCCTGTTTCCTGGATAAACAATCTCTTGATGAATTCAGAAAGACATGGAAGCACCACACTCCTAACTCATTTTAGTCTCTGAAGCTAAGAGAGGTGCATTCTCTTCCTTCACCTACTAGTGATTGTCAGAAATAGTTCCTCCAGACAGCAAATTTGTCTGAACTTCCTTAATGTGTCTTACACTCAATCCCACTGGGGATCTCAGACCCTTAGGTGAGAAGTCCAGTGTTATACAGGAAAAGCTTAGAGGTTTAGGTAATTTTATTCTTTTACTTTAATTATATTTTATTTTAGCTATATAGAATTATATATATAGTTATAATATATAATTATAATATCTATTATAAATATATAAAATTATATTTATAATTATATAAAATTATAATTAATTTATAAAAATTTATATTTTAATTATTTACTTTAATTTTATGAAAAATGTAGTTTTAAAAAGAAAATAGTCTGGCACAGAGAATTTTTAAGATTACTAAAATGTTGCCATGGTAGACAACAGCTTAAAACCAAGGCTTTGCTAAAATATCATTACTAGTTAGACTAAGTAGGTGGAATACAGAAAAAAAAGATATTGCAGGGTAAATCCAGGGCAATATGTCACTTTAGGTGCTCTGACTCAGCCTGTACATTATGAAACAAGTCATAATAGGCAATCATTAGAATTCAGCCACAGAGTTGAGTCTGGTAGATACTAAAGGGCAGTGACACCTATAGAAATCCAGGATAAGAAAGCCAAGCATAAGAGGGACCTCCTGTGATAGATCAACTGCACTGGTTGACCCTGAAACTCAGAGTTCATTTCAAGTTAGTGTCTGCACTGCATAATATCATAGTTAATTGCAACTTTAATGGATTATAAAACATATATTGGTTTATAAACTCCAAGGGATTTTATTTGTAGTAAACGCAAATGTAGTCCAAGTGACTTCATTGGACACAGATGTCTCCACAGCAGTGCTTGTTTAGATGAATCTCATTCAGTCATAGATGCAAAATATTTTTTCAAGTGCTGTGCAAACATAAAACAAAATCCTCTTCTGAAATTATGGGCAAACAAAGATTGGATTAGATAAGAAATGGAGATAAGAGAAGATACTCAGGAAAAGGAAATTACAACAAGACCACTGTCATAAATGGTAAGATCTGTTGCACCTGAGGACCAATTCTTTGGAGGTATTTTGTAGGTCACACAACAAACAACAAAATAAGGAAGAACTTGAAACTCACTAATGAAGCACTGTATAGATTGTTCAAACATTCTTCCCAAACATGCTAAGCATCATATGGAAGAAAGCTGGGAGTTTCTAACTTGAGAGAACTTCTAGATCTGAGAACTTGTAAGTTCTTGTAAGTAAGAAACTTTTGATTCAAGGTCCACTGAAGGAGAGATTATAGAGTATAAAAATGGTCTGTGGCAGGTTCTGAAGATAAACCTTCCAATTGTTTTGATGACAATACAAAACCAATGTATTTTAGCCTCTGATCAATTTTCTCTATTGAAGAAAAATCTGTGATAAGTAGGAAGGAAGAGGAAATTTCTTCCTTCATTGTTGTTCTATAAATTTTCTTCTTTTAATGTGACTGTATTTTATTAGCTGAAAAATGTGTCTGTGGAGAAAGGGCAGCACTGTAATTTGGCCTACAGTGGCTTTTCCTGCAGTGAGGCTTAATTCATTGTGCATGACACTGTGAAACAGATAAAAACAATGAACTATGACAAAGAAGTAACTGATCACAAAAATACCTCGTTATGCACTTACTGAATGCTATTTGCATACATAATAACAAAGTTGTGACCATTAGCACGAGGTGAACTTTAGTGTGCATATGTTAACAGAGCTTTTGAATGCCTTCATTATTTTTTCCTATTATTTATTTTTTTATTGCAAAATAGCTTGTACAATTTAAATTTTTAAAAAAAATAGCAGATGACTAAACAAACCCCACATATCTTTATGAGTTCATGAAAAATATAGATGCAGGAATGTTGTCCACAGACATGTGTACCTCAAATCGAGGTAAGTTCAATAAAAGTCATTCTATTAAGCTAGTTGGATTTTTGCAATAAGCCAATGTGATGAAAACAATTTTAAGTGATGAATTGATACTACATGGATCTTGAAATGGTATACTCTGTCCTTCAGGAGGCAGACAAATTATGCAGGAAAGCAAAGGAAATTGAGTTTAAGTAGTTTAGATTTCTCATTTGAATTAAAAGATAACCAGAGGTGTTTTATAGAATCATAGAATATTTTAGGGTATTTGGAAAAACCTCTAAGGTCATTGAGCCCAGCCGTTAAACCAACACTGCCAAGTCCACCACTAAACCAACGTCCTTAAGTGCCACATCCACACATCTTTTAAATACCTCCGGGGTGGCCACCAAACCACTTCCCCATGCAGATCATTCCAATATTTAACCAATCTTTCACTGAACAAATTTTTCTAACCTGAACATCTACTGGAGCAACTTGAGGCAATTTACTTTTGTACTTATATTTGTTACTTGGGAGAAGAGGCTGACCCCGACCTGGCTGCACCCTCCTTTCAGGCAGCGGTAGAGAGTGATAAGGTCACCCCTGAGCCTCCTTCTCTCAACACTAAACAACTTCAGCTCCCTCACTCGCTCCCCATATGACTTGTTCTACTCTTCACCAGCTTTGTTGCCATTCTTTGGATGTCCAAACTTAACTTAGAGAATCTAAGGAGCTTGTATTTAAAATTCGTATTCCCTGAAATAACTAAACTAATACTCACAGTTGTATTTTCAACAGCAGTTTTGTTAACTGCTTACACAGAAACTACTGTTTTCAAAATGAGCAGTGGGCTAATAAATAATAGTACTTTTGCTTTCCCTGACTCTCAAATATAATTTATCTTTCAGAAAGGAACATTAAGTGTTATACTAAATTCACTAATTAGCAGCCAGAAACATGAGCCAGTTAAGTAAATACAAAATTGCTCATGGGTGTCCATTGTGGTGGTTTCTCCCTGGGGAGCAGCTTACCGGAGAGCAGTAAACCCCAGATCAGCCGAGACAGTTTGTGTGGGTTCCTCAGATCAGCTGGCTGAGCGTGGATAAGGCTGGAAATGAAGAGTGGGCTCTGCCGTGGGTTTGAAAGGTGTTTATTCGGTGCAGCTCCACGTGCAAAAAGCACGGCCGGGCCTGTCCTTCTCCTTTTTGTATCCCAGAAAACAGCCTGAGGCAGCTGGAGAGTTCGGGCCACTGGATGGAAAGGGGTTGGGTGTTCCAGGACAGGGGGACTTAACAGAACAATTGAAGGGGCAGGTGTTGGGCACCTGGTCAAATGGGAGATGATCTCCCCTCAAGTTACCAGGGTGATTGACAAGGGGCTCCCCTCTGGGAGATACCATGGGGGTTTGGGAATGGGTGAAGGGATTTGGGAAGGAGCATACCAACACAAAATAAATAAAATACATATAAAATTTTGAAAGGCTTAATCATGCATTGCAACCGTCCATGAAATTAAATTAAATTAAAAAAAAAAGAAAAAAAAGAACAAAAAAAAAGGGAAAAAAAGAAAAAAGAAAAAA
>JANPWX010000175.1:5304310-5394650 GCA_024734555.1 Trochalopteron elliotii
CTTTTTTCCTCCTTCATCTGCCATCTTCCACATGATGTCTCCATGGACCAGCATTTTAAAATCTTTGGTAGATCAGTGAAAAAGTGGAAAATTTGTTAAATATAAATAACCAGGTGTCATTTTTCCTCCCACACTCAAGTTCACCACTGTGTAAGATATAGGCTGATTTGGAAATTCTGTTGTTGGGACTCAGTAAGCTCAGTGATTATTGCAAATTGAAAGTGTATAACAATAATTCTTATTTCTCCATAAAGTTATTTTAGGAAAAAAAAAAAAAAAGAACTACTAAGTAAATTGAGAGTACAAAATGTAAAACTAATCAAAACTTTTTTTTTTAAGACTGTGAAAGGCATCAATTACAGAATCTTAGCAGCTTTTAGAGCTGAAAAGACTCCTGGGACTGTCAAGTCCAAACATTTCTGCTGAGTGGATGCCACGGCTCCCTGGTTGAGCTGTCAGGGCTGTGGTGCCCTTCCTGCATGAAGTGCCATGGCCTGTTTGCCCATCCCACTGGCAATGCTCCAGGTTCCCTCTGCTCCCCAGGAGCTTCTTTTGTAGGAGCAGTAGCCTTGGCCGCTATCGATTCTGGCCCTGTCCAGGTCCCATCTGTGACTGCAGTGAGAGCTACAGGCTCCTGGCAGCTCTTGGCTCCCTGTGAGGGCCCCCTGGTTTGGGACACCCCTGGTACACCATGCTAGAGCACTCTAGAATACTTGTGCTGACACCAGAGCTCCTCACCTTAGTGATTGAGTCTCTATGTGTTTAATTATTCCTTTTGTGTTTAGCTCTTGTTCATATGTGGCTTCCCCCAGCTCCTGTTTCTGTTTCCACCCCAGCTTCTGTTTAGACTGGAAGCTACTTTGATTAGAGAAAGTCCCCTTTAGTCAGAGGGAAACATGATGTTTACAGAATATCTCATGAATGGACTTGGTCGTATAAACATCCTAGAATATCTTACTGCCCTTAGTAATGCAGCGCAGTCCTGTAAGCCACTATTTCATAGACAGTTATCTTGAAACTCAAAACTTGTCCCCAGCTTGTGCTACTGAGTTTAAATTCAACTTTCCTTGAAGCATTTGGAAATAAGGAATGTTTCAAATGCAATTTTATGTGAGGACCACTTGACCTGGTATGGATGCAGCCGCAGTTTCCTAGATCTCTCACTCCCTGTTCTCCACTGTTGCCAATTCTGGGATTTCTTCAGTTCTAGAAAGTGAAGTAGTTTCCTGTCCTTTCATTGAGAAAGTAGCACAGAGAGATGAGGCCAAGAAATAACCTATTTCACTGCTACAGAATAAAGATACCCACTAGATACCACTGCACAGCATCAGACAATTAATATAAATCAGAAAGAGCAAATCCATCAGTAGCTATTAAACACCCAATGGTCTGCTCATGTGTTGCAGCTTAGTAAATCTCTAATCAGGCTTTTGGTCTACCAACAGTTTTTATCATGGGTTATTGTCTACCTTCAGATATGAGGAAGTTACATCACAGCCACAACTACCCCACAGTCACAGAACATGATACCCTGTCCCACAGAAAGGGACATAGGCAGGTGTGTGCAGTGCACATGGGTAATTACCTAAACAGTATCCACAGGGATTAGTTTTGATTATTCAGTTGTTTCCAAGGTTGCCTGAAAACAGACTGCATCTTAGTGCCTGGCAAGCTCCCTTTGAGACAGCACTGCTGCCCATCCGCAGTTTGGAATAAAAGCAGTCCTAGTGTGTTATAAATGATTCATAGCCAATTTGATATCAAGTATTTTATTTTGCCATTTGAAATCAATTTGAATCAGCCATGAGAAAAGGATGCAACATTGATCCCCGGGATATCAAGGTTGAGTGAATGAAGGGACAGCCTCAACGAAGCTGACTCCTCTCCGTCCACAAGCTCTGGGATTCAGGGTACAGTTTTCATACAGTTTTTCTGCCTTGAGGCAAATTCATTGTGAGTCTTTGTCCAGTGTGCATATTCATACACTTCTTTCTTTCGCTGTTTGGTTTTTGAAAGCTTTTCCTGGCATGGTTGAGGGCTTGAATTTGGTTCTTGGAACTTGGCATTGGGATGCTGATCTGTGCAATCTCCGGGTTCTCTCCACCTAGATCTATATCAGGCGTTGATCATCAGAGAAGTGGCGGGTCCACCCATGATGAACGAGCCATCTCCTGTTGCAAGGGAACCCCGAAATAATGGGAAGTTTGGGCGAGAGCAAAATGCAGGTCCGACCAATATGGTTAATGCTACGTTCTCCCTTTATTCTGGCTAAAATGGCAGGTTACATACATCTCTACATGGTTTACATTCACAGGTGGTTTTCATTGGCACACAGCACAGAAAAGAATACAAACACTTACTGTTGAACAAACTCTTAAGGCAGCTACTGTGTCCACACCAACCACTGCACCTGCTAACTACTAGAAAACCCTCTGTCCCTTGCTAACACCTTAAGCTGTAGTTCTATCTGCACCACAGACTTGGCACTGAATTTCTACCTGCGCCGCAAACTCCTACAGGCCTCAACTATGAGGCCCAGTCTGGGTGATTCACTCACAGTCCAAATACAAATTATATCCATCTTCCCTAAGAAATTCTGCAACGATCTCCTGCTCGGCCCTGTCCTTTCTGTTGCAAATCTTGGTTTCGGCCTGCTATTGTCTGAGAGCCTTTACAGTTGCAAATGGGCCTCGGTAGTTGAAGATGCCTTTTACAATTTTTGGAAATCTAAACTTGCAGCACAGTTTTAGGTTATAATATATAACATACTTGATACACGAATTTGTTTTAGAACATATATCACATCATGCTAAACTGTTTCCCCCATTTCTGCAGGGCAGCATGGGGCAGGATAGCAGCATCACTCAGTTTAGAGACTTTATATCTCTCTGTAAGCTCTTCTAAGCAAAGAGTGTCATACACAGTACTCTTAAAGCCTCATTCCCCTTTCTTTAGATGCTGAAAGTAAAACAGGAGAAACAAAGACAGAAAGACAGCAAGAGAGAGAGATGAAAAATACATTACTGGACCCTGATGACCCATCAAACATTTCCACACTGCCAGGATTATGGCTTCCCATAACACAAGAATGCCATTGCATGTTAAGGGAAGGAAGGTATCATCAGCTATCTCACTACAGCACAATCAGAGTAATGAAATCCATATATACTCAGTAAAAGTTCCCAGAACACTAAAAAGCGTTCAGTTTCTCATTCTTTAAGGGAAATAGTATAGTAGTCATAGTAGTCATCCTTCAGTGAAAGAGATGCAATGCCAAAAGGGTTAAAGTATCAGCCTCAGATAGTAAAGTCCAGGTTGCATTCTCAATTGCCACTACTGTACTGGCAGTGGCTTGAGCTGTGAAGAGAAGAAATTCTACTTCAGTCTTGAGCTAGAGGTCACTGGGCATAAATCTTATCTACTATAGCCCCATGTACCACCAGCCTCAAGAGTTTTCATGATTTATGTAGACAATCCTGGGGAGTTTCTTCCTCTCAGAGTGAACATAATGGGATTTAGTGTAGTAAAGCACTTCTAAGAGGAGTAAGAGAAATTAACTGAGATGAGTGAGAATTTGAAGTACAGGGATCATCTCATGTAGTGACTAAAAGAGCAAGCCACCACACTACATGGAACTTCATTCCAGTCCCATGTTCTATGACCATTATCACAAATAAATTAATGATAATAAAAAAATATGACATTGAACCCACATTTATTTTAATCTTCTTTTCAACAATAAAATACAAAAAACTTTTTTCACTACTGTCTGTTTAAAAAACTTCTCGTTTGCCTCTTTTTCATGAGTTTTTGATTTTGGAAAAATCAAAGCAGTGTGTTTGCATTTTTTGAATGGAACTGTCATGTTTTCATCTTAATTAGTAAAAAAAATAAAACTCTAGCTCCCCTAGCACAGTGGAGCTTCATAGGTGATTCAGTATGGATACCTCATGGTCTCATTCTGAGATGCAGACTCAGCTGTTGTCTAATGGTACATCTGAAATCCAGTGGCATCCTGTGAGAGGATGGTTGATGGTTTAGACATTTCTAAAATCATGGGAGGACTTTTGCCCCCTGTAGCAATCTGCAAAAAAGGAACTGTTCATTTGTGACCAGGGAAGTCCACCACTCCCCAAACTGGAATTTGGACTTGAGATAAGATAAAGGGGATGTTATTGTCTAATTGACCAGGACTGGGGAGAAGAATGTATCCACAAGCCATACTGGAAGAGAGACTGGGATGCTCATGGCTCAAAAATTTAAGGGGCCAGCTGCAACTGCCTAGGTGCAGGGATGAGCACACCCCACCTCAGGCTACAGATGAGTGTTGAAAAAGACAAGGGAAGAGTTAAATCCTGTAAGGCAGGTATTGACTCTTTGTTACAACAACCAATTCTCATTGCAAGGCCTATGGGTGGTGAGATCTTTATACTCTTATTCTTTCCTTCCCGTCTCATATGTTTTCTTAATGATATTTTTATGCTTTCATATTGTTATGCTACTATGGATAACAAAAATTAAAACAGCTACATACCTGTTTGCCTTGTGAAACCAATTCATTCTACAATAAACCCTTCGTATATAATGTTTTATATATATATATATATATAATAAAGTTGGCTTTTCGCAAGGTGTGTGTGTTATATGAATAATAACATTGTATTAAGAATATAAGGTTTTTATTTCTGCTATTAGTAAAGAAAACTAGGCATAGTGGTAGTAGTTGATATAGTATACTTAAACTGTCTGTTTGGTCGGGATAACATCCAGTGAACACATAAAGAAGACCCTGTTATTGATATACCAACTATCAGTATCTACCACCTAAGAAAATATGGACCAAGGCCCAAGCTGGAGGTGATAATGAAGACACAGCCAAGAAACACGCATGCTCTGAAAAGGCGGACCCGAGGAGGGACCATGCAAAACAGTTCCTGGAGTATGGAAAATAGTTTATAGAAAAATATGAATATTCAACGGACTGATACAATAGAAAGGGTATTTAAAGAATGTCTCTGATGCAGCAAGATGTGGACTTGGCTAAATGCCAAGTCACCCGGCTGGCCATAGTTTGCTTTTTTTCTATCTCCTAATTGTCTTACTTTCTATTAAACTTACCTCTTAAAATCTACATAGAAAGTGAACCTTGTTTTTCACATATAATATGTACAAACATTGATCATTCAGTGTTGTTGGACTCTAATCCACTCCAAGGGATTTATTAACAAAAACCTGGATAATCCTCACCTTTTGCCATGGGTCATAACACATCCAGTGTTATAATGTAAGTTTTTTTGGAAAGTCCATCTGGAAACACAGGGATGAGTCAGGAAATCAGGAATCAGACTTCCACCAGTAGGTTCAATCTGTGGCTGTGACTGTGAACTACATATTTATATTTTGATTATAGCAACACCTATCTTTTCCCTTTTGACAATCATCATAGAAATTTTTTATTTGTAAGGTCTTCTTTTATAATGGGAGTTCAGTGCCGAAGTGTGAATTATTTAATGATGGATTATGGAAACTATTTAAGGCTGACTACTTCGAAAAATCTGGCTTTAGAAATTATTTTTGGTTTTGTTTTTTAAATATTGGTATTTAATTTTGCACCTTGTTTATCTGGCCTTTTGATCAAAGCCAGATACAATTACTGGGGAATTTTTTCATCTCCTTCAGCAGGCTCTGGATCTGCTGAGATCCCCTGATGCTTGGTGGCTGCTCAGCAGCCACTCTGAAGTGCCAGGCTGTTCTCAGGCCTTTTCTCAAAGATTGTATTGTTTCTCAGGCAGCTCTAGTTGCTTGTTAGCAGAGGATGACAGAAGCACAGCTAGACAGAAAGACTTCATCAAAACTCTTAATAATTTTTTTTATTATTCCTGCTTGCTTTAGAGTTGTTTCTTATAATTATTTAAAAGTTGTAATAAAATTATAATAAAACATTGATTTTGAAAATAAGAAATATTCTTTTTCCATTTTATTAATATGGAAATTTGTATTTTGATTTAAAAATCAGCTTTGAAAAACTTTAAGTATAAACTATTTTACTTTCATTGTGGAAAAAAAAATGACAATTCCCTTTTTATCATTTTCCTTCCCCGAAAAACTGAATTTTCTTTTTTTTGGAATTTTGTAGCAAAAGAGAATGGGGAATTTCTGAATTTCTTGCAAGTCTGCTTATCCTTATGCACACCAACACACACAAAGGTCACACCTGAAAAGCCAGCTAAAACCCCATTCCCAACAGTAACCTGAGATGTAATTGGAAAACATTGTTCTTGAAATGCATTTTTTCCATTCATTAATGGGCAAATGTAGTAGAACCACAGACATTAGTTATTCAAATGATGAGTGTGTGTTGTGAGCCTTGCAGAACTGAGATATTTGGTACTGCAGTCTGTGCTGCATCAAAGTACTGTGGTTTCTTTCCTTGTGGGAAGTATTCCCAATAACCACCATCAGGACTGTGCAGAGGAGGCAGCAAGGGACCTGCTTAAGGCTGTGTAAGTAATGTCTGTGGGGATCAAAACAGAAAAGGTGAATGAGAGAAGGATGATTGATAGAAGACCTGGGATGTTTTTTAATTAGAATTGCTTTATAATACTTAATGCACCACCATCAATTATAGGTGTCCTGATGATCATCCTCTTCATCCTTGTTTAGGCCTTAATGAACACTATGCGCAGTTCCAATTACTGTCACATGCAACCACTTTATAACAACTTCTCCCCCAAATGAGGAAGCATTAAAAACAGAGTAGGAAGAAGCATTTAAAATGGCAGCTCCAGAGCAATTATTCTGTGCTGCCTCTTCTTGAGTCAACATACATTTTCTTTGGTCTTAATAAGTCTTCTCTGAATGATTTTCCCTCAGGGGTGAAAAGAAGAAGATGGATGACATAGCCTGGCAATCAGTGATCAATAGTACAGAGATTAATCCAATTAATTCAATAGGAGCCACCCAGTGTGTCTGTCCGGATCCCTCTCTCATTCCCACTGACACCCATCAGAGTGCCTACACACCTTGATTTTGGTACTGTGGATTAGTGCCTTGACCCAGCCTGGATGTGGCCATGGACTAGGCAAACAGCCAGTGTTGTGTGCACTCAGCTGTTGACATTTGTGCCTTGTAGGGAGGAAATATAGAGCTGGCAAAACAAATAGAGCAGGGTTTTTTAGTGGCAGCATCCTGCTCCCACTGATGTTTTTCCTGATGTGCTGAATCCTTTACCGAGGAAGAAAACAGAGACTGAAAAACAACCCTTGAAAACCCTGAATGCAAGATAGTACTTCCATATGATGTGAGATGGTGTATTGGGACAGTGAAGACAACAGACAAGAAGTTCCTTCCTACAAATCTCAGCTCCACCCTCAGAAAAAAAGACAGAGCTTCCCATCTTTTGCATTGTGCTGTTGCAAAGGAAATATTAAAGAATTTTTTCATTGCTACAACCTCATCAAAATGTTCATGGAAAACAAACAATAATGAAAGGTTTTTTTCAGTTTCTGAAAATTTGGAAAAGGGAAAAAAAAAAGGAAAAGCAGCAATTGATGAACCAAGTAACTGATAATTGCAATCTTGTGAGCATTCTGTGTCCAAATTTAAAATGATAATTGTTCTGGACAAGCAATATCCAGACAGGGAGTGAAAGACACCATTTTAGGGTTCTGCATTTTGCAGGCAGACAAAAAATATTTTCTTTCCAGAGAAAGGTAAGCTCCATTCAGGGTTATTTGTTTTGTTGTGTGTCATGCCCCGAACCCCAGAAATTGCCTTGAAGGAACGGCAAACAGAAATGCTTAGCTACATTTAGAAATTTCACTGAAATGAATGTTAGCTTTTTGGCCAAACTTAGGCTCATTCATTTATCCATGTGATCATAGAACCATAGAATGGTTTGGGTTGGAAGGGATCTTAAAAAACATCCAGTTGCAATCACTCTGCCATGGACAGGGACACTTTATACTAGACCAGGTTGCTCAGAGCCCCATCCAACCTGGCCTTGAACACTTCCAGAGATGAGGCATTCACAGCTTCTCTGGGCAGCCTGTTCCAGTGCCTCACCACCCTCACAGTAAAAAATTCTTCCTTACATATAATCTAAATCTCTATGCATAAAACTTCTGAATATTGGGACATATACACTTAAAAGTTTTACCTAGTTTGGTATTGTCAAAGAGAAATGTAATGGAAGGGAGCAAAGTCCCTGACACTTTTGGTAAATACATGTATCCTCAACTGGCTGTGTTACCTGCAGGAGAGGAATCTGCGACCAACAGAGACACCTGTGGCTCCTGAGGCAGAGCCTGATGTCTAGTAGAGACTTAGAGTGTCATGAAGAGAAATAGTCTGGTACCTGGGATTCCTGAAATTCAGATCTCTCCTTGCTAAAGTTTGCATAAGTGATCCCACCTGTTAATAGATTTGGACAGCCTCCTGCCTGTACTGGTGCTCAGCTGATTTGCAGTAGCTCCTTGAAGAGCAGAACTCTATTATGTATCTGTTTTTATTAATTTTCACTCTTTCCTTCATTCAGACTTAAAACTGCACTGCAACTATTGATTGCATTTCTAAAGATTGAATTTCTTGAATAGTTTTAAATTGACACACCAAAAAGTTTAAAAAAGCACAGAACCTTTGTTTGTGGCAATCATGTTTTCCATTTAAGAAGTTCCATACTGAAACATAATAAAGCGCATTTTACCAGAGATTAAATAAGGCCATTTTTAGGTAGAGGTAAATTGCACTGAGCCAGACAGTCTCTGATTATCCTTTTCTATTGGAATTTTAATGTTGCTTGGAGAAAATCACAGTGAAGGGTTATGATAACAGCCAAAAAGGAAATATATTTAGGGGAAATAATATGAAAGAGTGGGGGAAAATAACTAAGGTGGTTAAACTAAGAGTAATGATCTAAAATGAGGAAAAGAAAGAAATTAAAAATGAAAATTAAAAAAAAAATGTTTTAACATCTATTCCAATTAGGAAGGATGTGAAGTGAGGTCAGTGAAGCACTGGTGAGGATGTTAAAAAAGAAAATGGATGTTCAGAGAACCCACATAGTCCCTATACATTTTAAAAAGGACTAGCACACCCCTGCTTTTCCTCTCCAGCTAATCTGCCAGCTCAAATAATTAGAATTCTAGCTCATCAACCTTGAAAAACAGTGAGGTAGGGAGAAAAATGAATATGGCAACATCTATATAATATTGCACTCACTTGAGGACTTTACTTCAATGAAACTTATGTACCTTCAAGGCTGTAGGATGATTGAAGGGACTCCAGCAGAAATGACCGTACAATGACTACCACCTATGGGGACAGCTGTAGGACAAGGAATGACAGCCAGCCTTTCCTGCCTCCATCTGTTCCACTGACCCTTGCAGCAGGTCTCAGCCTTCTCCTGTTCAGATGAGGACAGGATTTAAGGTCAGCCTCTGACTTACCTCTGGGTAATACAGTCATTGGCAACTCAGACAGGCAGTGGTCTGGAAATGCAGGGATGGGTCAGGGAGTGCTCTGGATTTTGGTTTTTTCTCTGACCTAATGCCTTAAGGGAATAATAAATATAGCTTTCATTACATGGCTATCTAGCAAAGGGGTATTCTTTGAGGGGGGATAGACAATATCTTATCAAAGAATAAAAAAAATATACAAAACTATCCTCAGTATGATCAATTTGTGTTCTCACTTTACAAAATGATGGATAAATTTCTGCTGTTGTCTGGGGATTATTTTTAGAGAAGTAATTAAAAGTGCAACACATTAAAGGTATTTCTTGGGAATTACTCCTAACAAAGACAACCAAGACATTCCATCAATTCCACCAGCCTATTTTAGGGTGGGTTTTTTTAGATAACAAGATAGAAATAATAAAACAGCTTTAATCCATAATTATTCCTAAAAACCTTTCCTTCAAAATGGAAGATTTCCCTTAAATAAAAGAGATATCCTGTGGGAAGGCAATTGTGTGCTAAATCATTTTTCAATTACTCCATACATATTTCTCATCTTAAGCTCTTTAATACCATCTCACTCTTTTATTATCATCAATGAAAGTGGCAATGAGAAAAAAAATATTTCTTTTTTTTAAAATAGTTGTTGTAGCTTGGGTAATTACTTTGCTTGGCAAGAGAAATGAAGCACTATTGAATTTTCCAACGTATTTCTTTTGAAGAGTAAAATACTTTTGCCTCCCTCTTAAGAGACCTCCAGACAAAGGCAGAAATAAATGTTGTTTAAAAAACAAATTAAAAAAAAGAAAACAAAAATAAGAGTCTATAAATGAGAAAATGCGGCTGACTTTTGAGAATGTAGATTTTACAAGTAATTTGCACAAACAAGCCACTTCAAGGATAACAGCATCTCAGCTGACCCAGATTCTGCTGGCTTCCAAGCCCATTTGTTTGGAAATTGTGCACAGCAAACACAACCTGTATAAAAGACTCAGCATTGCTGGAAGTACTTGTGCTCTTGAGGAACAAGAGAAAGGTTATTGAAAATCTCTCTGTGGCTTTCCCTTCTCTGCTTAAATTACAAATAGATGACTACAGTAATAAGACAAAGCCTTCTGTTTAATTCAGAGCTTGATTAAGATGTAGACGAGTCTGTAGCAGCTTGTCCTTGTTCTGTCTATCAGAATACGTATGACTTTATCCTAGGCTAAAGCTTTGGATCTCTCCTGATGTTTTCAGCTAAGGGTGTATTAGTGCTGTGGACACATTATTTGACTAATCAGTATGATAACCACATGGCAGCTATGGATCAGCTGTCTACTTGTGTTTCTCTGTGTTGGAATATAGATTTTTACTGTGGTTTTTTTTCCCCCAGCATTGATAATGCTAAGTACGGGTTACACTTGTCCTAATTTTGCTGAATTTCTCTGTTCATGGAACTGACACATCTTGGGAAAAAAAGTCAGTGCAGAGCTGAATAGCACCAGGGCAGCTGTTGCACTTCCAAGGACCAGCTCAAAAGGAGGGAGAGGTCAGCCTGCTTCCATGCTGTCTCAGAGCTTCACAGCTGCATTGGTACAAAGACTGCTGGGTTCTTGCTGGTGAATTGATTTCAAACATTTATCAGAAATCCTTTGTATTTAAGCAGGCAAATGCACAAAAAATCAATTGGATGTTTCTCTTACACGGGCTGGTTTTTAGCTATTGAAATCCATTCTCTCTGCTGGGAGGAGGTGTGGGTATGCAGGTTAAATATTCAAATGTGTCCATATGAATTAAGTATCTACATCCCAGTTGCTTACTCTGAAAATTCGTGGTCTTGTCCCTTTCTTGAAGAAGACTGATTCCCCCTCCATCCTTACAGTAGAGGAAGTTCAGCCATTTCATGCCACAACTGTTAAATCATCATAATTCACAGAACTGACTGAGAGTTTTCTGTGCATGCTGTGCTGCAAACCACATAGTAGCTCAGCAGCTGCTGCAGGAACAGCTGAGGCACAAGCTGGAAGAGGGATCCTGTGGGCAACCCTGGGGGTGGGTAGGAAGATCCTGTTGTCTTTCCCTGCCAAGACCCACTGCCCAATCCGTCAGCACCTGCATGGCCACCACAGAGACGTCTGACAACAAAACCATGAAGCCACATCAGTGAGAGGTATAGAAGAAGCCCTGCAGCCTAAACCCCTTTTAGTTATCCTGGCAAAACCCTGGATGCATGTTGACAGACACCTGCTTTTGCTGGCTCATGCTGTTTCCAACCGTGGTATGAGGGTACTGATGAAAAAGATTTGGCTGAATCACACAGCTTCTACAGGAAAGGGTTCTGCCAAGGTTGTGCCATGCTGAGCAGACGCCCTTCAGAGGCTAAATCCAGTGAGAAGAGAGAAATTGAAAGTGATTTTGAAGCTTATCCCCAAACACATATGTGCAGTAACCCTCAGCAGATATCCTCCTCTGTGTATATCTGAGCAGTCAGAAAATTGTGCTCAGATAGCTTGGTTAAAGACAGGCTTTACAAAAATACTCATTAACCTCTTTCAGCCACAGTTTTGGTTGATCTCAAGCAGCCAGTGCAAGTAGCCAGAGCTGGCTCAGCTGATAATTTTTCCACAGTGTGAGTGCTCCAAGGAGAAGCTGCCACATATGACAGGTGGGTGATAATGGTGTGGTCCTGTGCCACAGATTGCTCTGCAAGAGGGTGCTTCTCTGTCAAGCCAACTCATTGTCCATTTTTTTCAATCAATTTAAGCTTGAAATGCATACACTGGGACAAAACACAAGTAACAGCCGTGTGCAGATGAAAACTGCTGCCTTAAGACTTCCCACTTTGATCCCCAAGGATGCAAACTTTGTACCAGAAAAACAAAATGAGAGCACTCACCTGAGATATATTTAAAAGAAGATGCATGAATTATTGATATTCATCCAAATATCAACACAACCAAATACATAATGTGTCAGCCTGAAAAATAATTATAAGAAGAAAATAAATTCCTCACGCATCTTTCCTGATTCTGCTCTAGAAGTGCCAGTCAGACCTCCAAGGAACTGCACTGTGAAGCCTAATTCACTGATTCTTTCATTAAAATCTGTGTTTGGGTCTAGGGTTGGAGCTTTCTCAGCAAATTTTCAGTGCTTTCCTTGTTCATTTGGATTTTTTTGATAAATCATTGAAACTGCATGTGTTCATGGGAAGGAGTGATTTGGGTTAAATATTTCAACTGTTTGAACATGTTAAGAAGTCCTGTTTCAACACTTCCACATAAAAGTATTATCTGAATCATTTTCTTCAGGGTTTGATTAACCCCTCATGCAGAAATAGAAAATCTCTATTGTATTGAATTGTTGATAACAGCAGTAACACAGAAGGGGGTAAAAGGGTGGCAAACCCAGGGCTTAGGGTCTGTGGGTGCATGGGTGGCTGCACAGTGGCTGTGTGTGTTCTGTGACAGAGGAGGAGAGAGTTTAGACAAAAACGTTTCCCCACTGGAGTTATGAAATGCCTGGAGGGAAGAAATTCCCTGGTTAAAGCCTGCCTGCACCCAGCCATGCATCAAATATTAACAGTGCATCTGCTGCACGTAGGACTAATGTGGTGCAGCCCTGCAGGGAAATGCTGAAAATTGTGAGGTTTCATTTCAATGCTAAGCAAGAACGTGCTAAGGATGTGCGTTGTGTGAGTGATGTGACACTTTGAAGCACTGCCAAGCAATTAACAGTAATTTTATGATAAATTTCTTAATGATGTGGTTAGACTCCTTTTAGGAGAAACAACAGCCATAGTGCCCTATCATGATTGAAATGTATGGCTATTTCAGCAATACTCTAACTGTCCAAAATATTGTATGAAGCATACTGATTTTAACAATAGTTGTGACAAGAATGATTTCTGAATTTTACAGTTCTAGAAAGAAAAAGAAAACAAACAAACCAAGGTTGATAAAGAGAGAGACACGCAACTAAAAGGAAAGTAAAATGAATTTAAAAATATGATCTTTCCAATTGAGTCTTCTACACAATCAAGACATCATTTCCTTTTAGAGTGAAGTAGAAAACAAGTTTCCAATTCAGTCATAATTCAGGTATTTCAGATACATAAACCCCTTTGAGTGGAGTTTGACATCAAACCCATTTATTTATATGTTGAAATGTGTAAGATGGAGGGAAATTAGTATTTTTTTTCTTTTACCCCCAAATCTTCTGGGCTCATTTAATGAAGGAATCATAGGCTACAGCACTAAGAAACTTTAAGCCAAAACCTTAGTCTGATGAAAAGCAGAATTTTACGAACTAGTTTTTGCAAATGGATTTTGTATATGTCTTCATGTGATCACGACCCAAATGATCTGAATACACACATATCTTTCCTAGAATGTCTGGAAACTTACTGTCTGCTTCAGAAAGCCATGGTGGAAGTGGCATTTGGGAAAAAAGGGAAGGAAGGGAAGAAAATAAAAGATATTGATTTTTAGGTTATACAAGATTCCAAGTGGAGCTCAGGCAGTTTCCCTCACATCCCACACCACACATGGGGCATTAGCTGACTCCTGCAACCCTCTTGCATGGATCACCATCACTTAGACAAGGACCAGGCTGCTCAAATTGCTGAGGCACACATCTATCAAGTTGGAGGCTTTGAAGCTGTGCCAGACCGCTCATCTTGTGCTCCAGTTTGTTTCTTTTCTGTGTATTTCCTGGAGAATATTTTTAATTAGCAAGGGTGATCAGGGTTTCCTGCAAAGCAGGAGGGAAAAGAGAAAGATGTGCTAGCATTGTATCAAAATAAGGGAGCTAAGGAAGGGATGTTTTAGGTTAAGCAGGGCTGGTTCCATTCTTCTTAGAATTGGTTGTCCCACAGAAGGTGGGAAGCAGAGAAAACAGACTCAGAGAGTTACAGGTCTCTGAGGGTAGGTAGCCTTGCTCTTCATTTTGCTACCTGAACAAGTTGTCATGAAAAGAGAGAGCAACTGATCTTAGATAAAAGATGCCTTCTTCTCTTTCCTCATCTCTTCTTCCTCAGGAGTAACTGCATAGGTGCCCATCTCTCAGCAGCAGCAATTCTCGCCACGTTTCAGGGCTCTGAAACAAGCAAAGCACATGGTACCCTATTACCATATATGAATATCAAACACCCAGTTTGACTGAAGAGATTGTCAGATGATGACTTCAAGGGGACATTTTAAAAACTCTGTGTTCTCCTCTTTCATGGATACTACCACTCTCTAAATGGTTTGGGAAATCTCCTCAAGTCCTGTTTCAGAAAACCTTCAAACAGCCCAAGTACTCAGGTAGTGGTTGTGATCTCTTTCTGTGCATTTGTGCTCAAACCACAATCAAATCAAAACTGAAATGAAAACCGCTTCTCTAGGTGTGCCTTTACTGCCCTTCTTGTAAAAGTCAAAATCATAGCAGGTTCCTTCCCTACATTTCCAGGCTGGTTTCCTAACCCCACCTCATCTACTCATTGTCCTCCTTTTTTCCCCTGTTACATGTCTCCAAGTAGCTAAATCAATGCCTTCATCTCACTCTTCCAGTGTTTTCTCACTGTATGCAACAGTCTTCGGACTATTTAATCTGTAACCAGTATTTCTGTTCTCTTTCATTCTGTGGGACTTCGTGATTTGTTTTGTTTAGAGAATGCCTCATTAACAGTAAATGGTTTGATCAAATTTCAGTGTAGAGACACATACTGACAAAAGATCCAGAAGGTGACAGGGGAACCCTTGGCCCCATATCTGAACTGCAAGGTTCTATCTTCAATTGCAAGGTTCTAATTGCTGTGTGTCCATCACACGGAAAGAATAAACTGAAAAAATGATTCACTGATTTCCTGCTCTGACACCTGGGATAGTATCATTAAACACTCTTTTCTGCTTGTATTTTACAAATACTTTTGACTTAATGTTCTATTTCAAATTTTTTTTACTAAGCATAAATTTTGCTTGAAGTTGAATGTCAGTAAAAATACCATATAGAGTTACGTTTGCTGTGAAAGTAAAGGGTATTTATTTTTCTTTATTATACAAATAAGTGTTTTGACAGAGAAAATTTAAAAAATCTATTTTCAAGAGGAAAAATTGTTTTCAACGGTAAAATTCATTCTTGGTGTTGGTCTAATTGTCTATCAATCAAGTCATGGGCTATTAGCTGCTTTTTTCTCTGAAGAGGTAGCATAGGAGATTTAAAAGAGCTGATGGTAATACAGAGTGAATGTTCTTCCCTCCAACCTCAGCAAAAAGCTACAGATGAACAAAAAAGTGCTGGCTAATATCCTTTCATGAAAACTCACGGCTATTTTTTTTTTCAGTTATGAAATTATATTATACAATGGATTAAACAAATTAAACCAAAACCAAGCAAATACATCTTGGATAGTGTGACTATCCTAGATGGTATAGGAATATATATCTGTTCCTCTGTATCTTCTCTGCTGGTAGATGATTACCTTAACCAAACATGTTATCTTAGATGGGAAAAGAAATGTAGCTAATTCATCACTTCTATGGGATCTTTTTTAAATCTCTTTACTAGATACACTAAATTAAACTAGGAAACTGTCAAGTATTTCTGCTAAGCAGCTCATATGTTAAGAACAGAGGAGTTAATATAGCCATTAAATCAGCCTTCATCAATCTGATGCCTTTTTCTGGAGATACTTTGTCCCTTGTTTTAGTGGCATTACATCCACTTGTTAACTGCCTTCTGCATCAACCTATCACAAAACTGACTTGGATATAGCTGTGGTGGTCTATTTGTTCTGTGGGTAAGGCACCTTCTCAATGCTGTGAAGGTCCACTGCTGATGTGTGAGCTAGACTTACCTCCAGCCCTGCAATTCTTCTGTGTGAACAGCAATGACCTGTGCATTAGTGCAGTGCCAAAGGTCTGTGTTGTGTCTAGTAGCGCTACAGAGCTCAGTTTAACTTCAGCTTTGTCTTTGAGAACTTGTGCAATAACAAAGCTCAAGACTCCTATTTAAAAACTTTGAGCATGAACAAAACGTGTTGAAGTGACTTGAGAAATGGACAGGGGGAGAAAAAGAAGATAATAATGGTCTTTTGACAGACTTTCCCATGCACCGTTGCTCTTCGTATCCTTTTGGAAGGGAAATAAATATTCTTGGGCCTCATTGCTACTTTTCTATTCAGACTTAGGGTAACAGATTCTAATAACTGTTCAGAGAGTTTTCAGCACCATTCAGATACACAGGAAAATGTATTCTCAAACAACACACATACATGGAACTTAATTTCATGACAGCTCTATTACTGTGTGAATGATACCATCCAATTTCAAGGACAAATTTCATGTCAAACAAACAAATAAGCAAAGAAAGACAAAAATCTAAGAGGAAAAGAGATATATATCCTATATCCTCCAGAAATAGAAGCGAAGAAAACAAATCTCACTCCTAACTGCTGTTAAAATCCCAGTCTGTTTTTCTGCTATTACTACTAAACAAGGTCATAAACCTAACATGGATGGCAGTTTAGATGGAGGCTTGTGAACTTATGATATAAAAGAGAGTTCGCATGGTCAGACTCAAGAATTCAGAGCCAATATGCCAATATGTTAGACCCCGATTTATTTTCTTTTCTGTCCTGCTTTTTAGGATAACTACATCAGTTTGGACTGTTCAGTTCCCCAGGCAGCACACAGCATGCAACTCTCAGAGAGCCAAGAATAGAACTGGGATTCTTTATGATCAGCTCCCTACTGAGTACTAACAAGCAGCCATGTAATATATTGAGAAGGTGTGAGCATGTCAAGCTCCTTGCCCAGCTGGATATAAAAATAGGAAATAAGCACCAAGACAAAAGCCTAACAAAGACATCAGTAACAGTGGCATAGAACAGTTTGTCAAATGCATTTGATACATGATACTTGCAGGACTGCTCTGCTTTTAGGTAGTTGTGGAAGCGCTTGCTCTCTTGAACTAAATCTACTACCTTGCATGCAAGGTATTGGAAATGGAGTGATGGCCTTATGGAGAGATTGAACTTCTCACCTATTATTCTTCCAACATTTAAAAAAAGGCAGTATTTTCCCTCGTTCCTTATTTCCATTCTTTTGGGCAAGAGAGAGTTGACACATATTCCACATTATTTGCAGCCATAAGATACAATTTCTGTTTTCTGATTTTATCCTCTTGCAGGATCCTTGGATCTGTTTGTATTTATTGGAATGCTCCAAGGAGCAACATTTTAGTTCTGGCATTGATTTGTGGGTTTTGAAATTTTTTCCATCTGCATTAATTTTTCAAAGGACAGAATGTGTTTTATGGTCTTTGAGACCTTTAAATAAAGCTGTTGCATTAGTCAGATGTATTTTTCAGAGAGATTTCATGAATGTTTTAACCACACCTGTTAAATGTTGGGTAGACATAGAGCACACAGGACTCATCTTTGGTCCCTGACAGAAAAAAGGCGGAACTTCCACTTCTATCCACCATGAATGCTCATGATTCTGCATTTGAATTGTGTGTTTTGAATATCCTACAAATTATCTCTCTGTAGCAAACTTACCTCAAACAAAATACAGAATATAATTGTTTTCAATATCATAGAATTGTACAATCATAGAATGCTTTGAGTTGGAAGGGACTTTAAAGACGGTCTTATTACACCATCCACTAGACCAGGTAGCTCAAAGACCCATCCAGCCTGACCTCAAACACTTCCAGGGATGGGGCACATACAACCTCTCTGGGCAACCTGTGACAGTGCCTTACCATGCTTATGGTAAAGAATTTACTCCTAATATCTAATCTGAAACTGTCCTCTTTCAGTTTAAAGCCATTCCCCCTTGTCCTATCACGACATGCCCTTGTCAAAAGTCCCTCTCTTTCTCTCTTCTAGCCCTTTTAGGTACAGAAAGGCTGCCATAAGGCTACCTTCCTCTCTCCAGGTTGAACTCTCTCAGCCTGTCTTCATAGGAGAGGTGTTCCTGCCCTCTGATCATTTTTGTGTTTCTCCTCTTGATTTGCTCCAATAGGTCCTTGTTCTTCCTGTGCTGAGGACAGCAGGGCTGGACACAGCACTACAAGTGGCGTCTCATGAGAGCAGAGCAGAGAGGCAGAATCCCCTCCCAGTCCTGTTGGCCACACTGCTCTGGATGCAGCCCAGGACAGACCTGACTTTATGGACTGGAAGTGCACATTGCTCAGTCATATTCAGTATTTAATTCACTGGTACTCTCAAGTCCTTCTCCACAGAGTTGCTTTCAATCCACTCATTGCCCACTCTGCATTTGTGCTTGTGATTGTTCCAGTCCAGGTGCAGGACCTTGAACCTGGCCTTATTGCTCTTCATGGGGTTCACATGGGCCCCCCTCTGAAGTCTGTCCTGGTCCCTCTGCATGGCGTCCCTTCCCTCCAGCCTGTTGGATGCACCACAGAGCTGCATATCATCCATAAACTCTCTCAGAGTGTGCTCTATTCCCCAGTCCATGTCACTGACAAAGATATTAAACAGCACCAGTCCAAATACCAGCCCCTGAGAAAGGCCACTTTTCACTTGTCACTGACCCAGACACTGGGTCATTGACCACAGCTCTTCGAGTGCAACCTTCAGCCAATTCCTTATCCCTCGAGTGGTCTTTCTGTCAGCTCCATGTCTGTCCAGCTCAGAGATGAGGAAGTCACACTGAACAGTGTCAAATGCTTCGCACTAGGACAGGCAGATGACAGCAGTTGCTCTTCCCTCATCCACCATGCTGCTACTCCTTTATAGAAAGACACGAAATTTGTCAGGCACAATTTGCCCTTTGGGAAGACATATTGGCCATCACAAATCACCTCCTTATTTTCTATGTGCCTTAGCATGGTTTCTGTTAGGATCTGCCCCATGATCTTGTTGAACAGGGAGAAAAATTCATGTAAGAGGAAAAGATGTATTTAGTTAGCATGGTTACTTTGTTATTTCACTTAGCTTTGGGAACTTAATGGAAGTTTTAGTGTACAGCAGTGGGAATAAACTCTTAGAGCTCAGGGTTGGGTTGCAACTACTCATTTTGCAATGAAACCACACTATTTTTCTTTAAAGCATTATTTAGGTAACCCATAATCTGTGAAGAGTGGAATTCCTCCATCAGCTTTACACAGTGTCTTTCACAACATTCATGGAAGAGATGTATAGAATAAATTCAATTCTGAAAAGAAAGCCCCAGGTTATTTTCACTGAACAATTTCTATCGTAGATATTGTGAACATCATAGAAATATCTGACCTCTAATTCTCCTTAAAGAAAGAAATACTGTCTCCTTGGGACACCATTGTTATCTCATATCTCTGTAAAGAAAAAGATTTAAAACATCAGAAAAACCCATTCCTCTACAGAAGCAGAAATTTTCCTGCTGAATTTCAAGCCATTTTTCAGCATCCAAGAAGCTGAAAGCACACTTCACAACTCTTGTGTCCCTGTGACCTTGGTGGACTATAAAGACTTGGATGTCAGACTTTCAGCTGTGGAATGTAAAACTAAGCTGTTTGACAAACCACATCAGTCAGTGCCTCTGAACAGTGGCTCAAGAACCAGGACTTACCCTTTCTCTATTGAATGATTTATCAGAGTGGTAGAAAATATTGAGCTACTGCTTAAGAAATGCCAGAGGACACTGGACCTAGGAGGGATACATGCATAATTCATGACACTGATCAACAATATTCATAGGGAACAGTAACTACTTACTTTTTCCACTTTTTTAGTAGACTTACATTTTATAAAAGGAAATTGCACAGGCACTAATCTTTATTCATAAATCTTAGGGCAGATAATTTCCCAAACCCATTGGAAAAACTATACATGCAAATGTATATTATACATGTATTATGTTCCAAGACCAAGTGTATCCTGAGCTATGGGGAATAACTGGAAGCTGGGAAACAAAGAGGAATTTGTCAGTTCACCTAGGCACTTTGGATCTGTAAAATTGTAAAATTTACTGTTTATCACCATGAATCAGTATGTTTCTTTCTGCTTTCAGCTGCCAGGTTTGAAATACAAAAATTAAAGCATTTTGTCACTTAAAATAAAAAGAAAGTTCTAACTGAGCTGAACTAAATGATGGAATGTTTGTTCTCTGCCATAAATTAGTGTTTGCCATTGTCATCAGAAGCCATTTGGTGGTTTTTTTTCTTTTTTTGGCAGGATAGAGGCATATATCAGTTTTAGGGGGAAGAGTTTTGTTTGGTTAAATCTGAAATTCTATGGTTATTAACATCTCTCTGTCATTGTCTACAAAGAGGGAGCTGGTTACTCTGGTCCCGGCTATGTCTGGGAAGTTTTCATGCAGATTGGTTTCTCCCATTAGTTAAGCTGAAATATCTTTCCCTGCTGCAAGGGCAGAGCCCTCAGGCACACAGGGTCTCTGTGAGTCAGCTGTCTGTCAAATACACAGCCATTTGACTGTGAGGGAGCAAGAAACATGGTTAAACACCAGTGTATTGTGCCAATCCAGAGATTATGCTATACCTTACCTACTTGCAGGAAGATGTGTGTCTTCTGTAAATCCTGTGTCATGATATCTGGTCTGTTGATACTTTGGACAGATGAAGATGTTTGAGAAGGTATTAGACTTCTAGATTTATGTACTTGAGTTGCTCCTTTTTTTATTTTTGTGTTTATTTTTATTTTTGCATTAATTCCTTGCATATAGTTGGAATAGCAGTTGTGCCTCAAGGGCACAAAACACTGAAATATCAAATTACTGAAGCAAATGTGTGTGCCTTAGATCATGTCATATGGGGCCCTTACAAAATCATCTCTGCACTTAGAAACAACACACTTAGAAAAAAAGAAAAAAGACTAATGTTAAAGCTTCAATAATTCATCAAAATTCAGTTTAAATAAATAATAAGCCATATAACTAAACACCTAATCATCTAGCTCCTGATTCTTTTGACTCATTGTTTATTAGCTTCTCGGTAAATTAATTTGCGTGACTTACCAAGCTAAATGCTTAAGAATAAAAAGGTTAATTGAAGGTTGGAGTAGGATACATTATTGAGCAGTTGACATATTGCCTTGATGTTATGAATAATCTGGAGGTGGTTCAATAGAGTTGCAGCCGCTTCTCCCAAGTCTGAACTTGACCTGCAGTCTCTCTTGTGGAGGCATTGTCACTTCTTTTTGTCTAACAGGGCTGTGAGTAATTTGGTTTTTTACCTCCCTGCTCAAGAATATGAATTATTAATAGCATGAAGAATACATTGAGGGAAGAAAAAAAACAGAGTATGTCATATCTTTCCAAACCTATGAGAGTTTGAAAAAAGGGAGAACAAAAAAAGTTAAACATCCATACCTGAGGTTGCTCGTTTGCATGCCAACAAAAGAGAGTGAAGGAACTACAAAGATGCTTTGAAAAGAGAGGATTATTAGAACAAGAAGAATTTTGAATTAATCAGGACAAGCTTGTATAAGCAGATCCAAGATGCCAGAGGGTTTGGAAACTTTTTCTGTAAATCACTTCCTATCACAGATACTCTTTGTGAAAGGAAGATGGGGAGGTGAGCATAGGGGGCAGATGGGGAGGAGGTGGTCCCATCTCTGACATACTCTGAATTAATGCAGATGTCAGGCAGCAGCTGAGTGTGTGGAAATAGAACTCAGTATCAAAACAAAGGTTTTGCAACTACTGTGCTAATGATGAAGGGCAGATCCACAGCAGGTTTTATTTGTCAGAGATCCAATAGAAGTAATGCAAATCACACTCACTGAGTATCTATCCCTCCATTTTGTGCTATTTCTCCTCCTTTCCCAGCCTCATCTCCTTTCATTTTTATGATAAACAGGACTTGAACTCTGCTGAGCCTCACAATTCTGCATCTCGTTGATGACTCATTAAGATTTTATCATTCCAGTGACATGTTATTGAACCCAGTTTCCTTAGGGGGCTGGTTTGGTGATTACAGGAGTAACCAGTGACTGCTTAATCACCCACTTCATTATATTCATATTAATAATAAATACCAGGAGGTAGACAGTTATAATTACATTGCTAGTTTAGGAAGACATGAGCCCATAAAAGTTGGCAACACTAAAATCCAAATTCGGACATTTATATCATGTGAATAGATGTGACTTGGAAGGTGCAGAGAAAGGTAAGAACATAAACATGGTTATTTTAAAGAGAGTTATTGTCGCAGCAATCGTGATGCTGTTTAATTAAGCATAAGAAAAATACTTTCTCGAGCATGAGCAGCTTAGAAGAGATTAGGCAGGATGATATTCACGTCTGGTTCAGAAGTATTTTCCATCAGGAAAAGAGCCTCCAAAGAACCCTCTAGCAGCCTTGCTGTGATGTTCTTTGGAGTAAGAGGCTGCAAATATCTATGTCCATAATGTCCCTAATGTATGTCACATATCTCTGGGGTTGAACTCTTCCACCTTTGCAGAGCAAGGATTTTTCAGCATTGTGTAAGTCTCACAGCACAGCAGTTCCCCAGACATAGCAGCGATCCTGAGCAGACAGCCCGTGCTAACTCTAATGAACTGTGGCAAACACGCTGAAAGGTTTGACACAATATGATTCATCACAAAGTGGCAAAATGCTGAGCTGGATGCACACTGCACTGAAGACCCAGACAGGAGAGGGCTCTTTTCTGGTTTACTATATATGCCTATTTAAAGATTAGATGAACTGTCATCCAGAGGAGCTTGTTTGCTACAGAAACAGAGGGTGACTATATGACGGTGGGAAGCAGAGAAGTTCCCCAGACTGTGGCTTTTCTTTTCCTTGGAACTGATTGACCCTACTCTGGACTGAAGAACCCAGAAAAAGACCGAGAGCTCACACCCATTGGGCCTAGGAATTGGCATTTTCCGGCACAGGAGGGACTGATAAGCAACTATTTTTATTGTTTAATATTATTCATTTTTATACTTCTTAATACTTTACTTGTTAAATAAGCAGTTTTTCCACTTTTCTCCAAGGAAATCTTTTCCTGAGCCAGTTAAGGAAGGGGCTGCCTGAATTTGCTTTCTAGAAAAATGCCATTCAAAAATTCCTTCCCAAATTTGCCCTAAACCAAGACAAACACCAAAGTTAAAGAAGATGTTGAGTGAGGGCAGAAGAGGGAACATATTGGGCCAAAGAGTCATGAATAGCAATAGTATTTCTCCCGAAGCAAGATAATGTTTTCACGGCTGAGAGTTTCTGAAAACTACACATTTACTCTTGGGTTTGGTTTCTCACCCGAGATTCCGGCTGTTAAGAGTCCTTGGCCCTCTAAAAGCCCTGAGCTGCGTTGCGTGGAAAAAAGCGGAGTCTCCAGGGCCTTGTTTTCAGGTTTCTAGTGTTGTTTATTATTTGATATCTCAGAATTTTCTCCACACCCAGCCGAGGCCTGGACACTGGCTGGGACACAAGGCGACTGCCCGCCGATGGGGCATTGCTTTGCTCTTATACAGATAACTATGTGTCTACTATTTACAATTTCGTGCCAGTGTCTAGTACCTATACTGGAAAGGTCATTTCTACCTTGACCCAATCCTCTTATACTATTTTGTGTCATCACTACCTCAGAAGATGGAGGACGAGGAAGAAGGAGAGGAACTTAGGGCAACACCCCAAATCCTCTGTTTTGTCCCCCATTTACCTCAATTCTAAGAATGCTAAACTACAAAATTTTTCACCCCATGTTGTGCTAAGCTACTATTTTCATACCTTTGAGATGTGTAATTCCTCTCTCAGTGTTGGAAGCCTCTCCCATGGACTAAAATCAAACTCAGTGCCTTTCCGGGCTGTGTGCCAAGGTCTCCAACCCCCCTGGACCAGCTTCACACACCCCTGTCCAGGATTCAAACTCCCTTCCTCGGGTCCCAGGTCATCCAAAGGGATGCTCTGGACTCCAACAATTTACAACAAAATCTGATTGTTCTGAAAATCCAGAAGGATATCTGTCTGCTTTCCATGACATTTAAAAAGAGGCCTGGCATTCTTTTATTGTGAACATATCACTTTTTTTGTTGCAGAAGTTGGTTTTCTCATAACTAAAAATGTTATCTGTACAGTGCAGCTAAACTAGTTGACAAAAGAAAAGAAAAAGCAGAGTTGCAACCTGAAGAGGACTAAGAAAAGTCTAGCCTAAGTTCTGGTGGATGCTCAGGTAGCTCAGGACTTAATTAATTTCCTTGAGCTTCACATATTTGTGTAGCACATTAAAAATCAGAGACCTCAAACGAATAGAAGCTGGAAATGTTGGTTCAAGTTTCTTCAGATAAGGGATTCAGTGCTCTCAACTGCTAGTTATAGTGTAAAACAGGAGGTTCATAATTGTGCCATCTCTTGTAGATAATTTCACATGGTTTGAGCAATTTGTGAGTTTGGCCTGTAAGGAAAATAAGTGGTGTATCCTAAAAAGGCTTAGACTAACAATCCCATAACTCAGTGATTATTTATCTGAAGTGTCTCTGGAATTTAAACACTGAATGTTTAGGTGTAAGGCTGATAGGCTTGAAGAAAGTGGTAGCTGACCATGCCACCAGTCCCAGAATACTTGGTCTCTTGGATCATCTTAGTATTTCAAATCTCCTTGCCAAGCTATGCCTCCAAGTATGTGCATCCAGGAGAATCTTGACTGTGCAGAGCTCTTAGCTGGTGTGGTACCTCAGTTTATAGGGAATGAATCATTATTTTCTAGGGTCATACTTCTTCCAGGGAAGAAACTTTTTGTGAAGATATTAAGCTTCAGTAGTGGGGAGATATTTGGGGGAGTGAATCTAGCTGAAATGAAACAATAGCTAGGAAAAATAGGATCAAAGATTTTTGGACAAAAGTCACGTACATCTTGGAGTCCTTGAAAGATGGTGCATTAAAACTGAAAACCACTGAAGGGTTGAAGAACCAAGACTGGGAGATAATGGAATGTTTCTGCAGTTGGGCACACGTTCTTTAGACGGACAGAAGCATGCAGGGATGATTTTCAGTAACCTCATTCATTTGTGCACATGTCCACAAATGCATGCATGAAGAAAAGAACAGTCAGCTCTTTGTCCCCACACCCCCCACCAAAAAAAAAAAAAAAGGTGTAGAACAGTACAATAAAACTAGGACAAAAAGATTCATCTCTGTTGAAATGGAACAGCTGAAGGTTCTGGCACCAGAATATGTATTAAGTAGATCAAGAAAAGAGAAACTACTATAATCCAGCTATTTAAAATTTACAGTACTTTTATAAAAATAGATTCAAACTTTGCTAATATGCATTTTGATTGACTATACATTTTCATCTCACTTCCATTGCTCCTTCAGGCTCCACATCCCTAACTAGGCAAATAGCTGGTCTTTACCAGATGACACTAAATTGAATTCACCATCTGAGTTATAATTAGATAAAGCACTCCATTTTGATCCTTTTTTCTTCTGAGTTACTGGAAAGAAAAGATAAAACCTCTACAGTCTTGGCCGCTAAGGCTTCCCACACAAAAGCATATTGCCTCACCACAGTGAAATATACAAAATTGGTTAGACTCTTCTCTAAAGATACAATTAGTAACTTGAATTCTAACCTCCTCTACTGAGAACAGAAATAGGTATTCCAAAATCATGCCTCACAACAGTTTCCCCCCCTAGTTCCAGCAGAATTTTGGTTTGAACAGGAGTGTAAGAAATACCTGCTTATATAAGAGGGCAAAGCAGAAAGGTAACATCAGCCTGGACAAGATGAAAGTACCAGGAGCTTTATAGCACAGAGCTGAACTCTCTACTGAAGAGGTGCTGGGGGAGAGATTTCCAAGAGCAGAGAGAAGAAACAAAACATACTTCAGAAACCAATATCTTGAAAAAAACAGAATAAAAATAATCCTAATCTCAACAAAGGTTAAACCTGACTCACACACTTGTTGGCCCTCTTTGTCATAACTTCTACCTTGTATTTGGGAATAGTGAGGGAACCCCGAAATAATGGGAAGTTTGGGCGAGAGCAAAATGCAGGTCCGACCAATATGGTTAATGCTACGTTCTCCCTTTATTCTGGCTCAAATGGCAGGTTACATACATCTCTACATAGTTTACAGTCACAGGTGGTTTTTCATTGGCACACAGCACAGAAAAGAATGCAAACACTTATTGTTGAACAAACTCTTAAGGCAGCTACTGTGTCCACACCAATCACTGCACCTGCTAACTACTAGAAAACCCTCTGTCCCTTGCTAACACCTTAAACTGTAGTTCTATCTGCGCCACAGACTTGGCACTGAATTTCTACCTGCGCCACAAACTTCTACAGGCCTCAACCATGAGGTCTAGTCTGGGTGATTCACTCACAGTCCAAATACAAATTATATCCATCTTCCCTAAGAAATTCTGCAACATTTGGGTGAACATCTGTTCTTGCCTTCTTGTTCAACCAAAGGCAGAAAGAGGCTTTTATTCTCCCTCTTTGCTGCACCTGCCACAGAAAACACAAAAATGGCCACAATGGTGAAATAGTTAAAAAATACCACTAAAATTCTTGGAACTAAAAGTGTGATATTTACAAATAGTTTTTGCCTTGAGGAGATTAACTATGGAAAATAAGTTCTCTGCTACACCACTCAGCTCTTCAAGGAGATAATTTTTTAGATGGTATTTCTTATTAATACTCCAAGCAAGCAATTACAGGGAAGTTCCAATCCAAGCAGTATTGTGCCATTTCCCAGGTAACTATGTACTGTTCATACATCTACCTGTATTTTATATGATTAAATGATCACTATAACCCCTAGAAAGTCCAGGTTGCTTGTCTATTAGCAGATTGTTCTTTGGGCACTGAGCTGCCAAAGCAGAACACAGAAGTTTTTCAGTTCATAGGGAGTCACTTGGACGAATTCCTGCACACAGCTTTAGCAGATGGATTTCTTATCACCACAGAGATAACGAAGGGTAGAAATGTTGGAGGATTTGGTGTTCAAATTAAAGTTGTCATTATACAATAACTTCCTGTTTCAACTGTCCTCCTCTTACTTTCTGAAGTTGCAATCACTGCCTTGAAGTGCAGAAGCAGAGGAGCTTTTCTGGTGAGGAGCAGTATCTGAAACATATAATGTTCTCCTGTTGTCAAATCCAAGTCTGCTCTTTCAGTGTCATGCATGTATTCATCCTTTTTAAACAGGGATTTCTACACACCTTAACAAGCAGAAATCTTTTACATGTTGTTGATCAGTTGTTGGTAAAAAGAACTGTAGGTTCACAGAAATAAGGTTACACCAATATATACACTAATATGCAACTGGGAATCTATCAATTTTCCAGTGACTTTTCTAGACAATATATTTCCAGGTGCAGTACAATGATGGATTTCATGGGAGCTATACCAGAATAAATCTCTGATGTGAATCTGCTATGTCAAAACTTCCACAGAATTTGATTTATTCTAAACTTCATATGTTTTCAAGTCTGGTTTTATGCAGGCCTAGTATATCTGCACTGGAGATTGGACTTGGGCCAATACTAGGAAAAACAGTAAAATGCAGAACCCTCTCCCATAAAATTGATTCAATCAGCCGTTAACATTTTCACTTATTTTCTTTGAGTTATTAATCTCAGAAGGTTTTGCAGATATGAATTCCTTGTTCTCGATTTTGTACATTTTGAAGGGCTCTCATGACCTTTAGAAAATATGCTGAGTATAACACGACAATGATGCAGGGAGTGGGGGGTGGTGTGTGTTTGAAGAGTATTGCATGCTTAATTTCAAGAATTTCTTTGCCCCATGGTACATAGTCCCACTATGATTCTAGTAAAAAATTTGGGTGCTTGGTCGTGTTCTGTACAGTGGTTCAATTAATTTGCTCTGATTAACTGATTCAGATTTCACATAAAAGATTTGGAAAAAGATCACTCACTTCATGCTTATGCCCTCCTCAGTTCTCCCTTTTGTGTATGCTTTTAGCATCTACCTTTCAAATTCTGCAGCTGTGACACCTTTAGAAGATAATCATGAACAAGCCCTGGGACTGCCTTTATCCTTATGAATCTGTATAATAGTGACCAAACAAGAGACAGTTCTGAACTCTGGTTTGGATCCGCCTTCCAGTTCAGAGGGAATCAGTAGACTAGAAAGTCATGAGGAGTAAGAATTTGCGCACAAGAATTTGTGCACAAGAAATTGCAAATAAGAATAGTTTCAGGGAGGAAAAGGGAATGGCTATAGTCATGTTTTCACTGTATTCCTTTCTCAATCATCTTGAATATTTACTGACCTCTGAATATTTGAAACAGGAGCTATAATTGCCAGGCTACACAAGACTCCTTGGGGAGGAACAGCAGTTTTTGTAGTACCTTATGAAACAGTGAATTTTCACTGAAAAAAATCAGTATGAGAAACATGCCAGGATGACAGAGTTTGAAAGGTGATTTGATATTTTAAGTAACTTTTACATACAGTAATAAAATTCTGTCCTGAAGAAGATGCAAGAGTAGTGATCATAGAATTAAGGTTGGAAAACTCTTCCAAGATCATCAAATCCAACCTTTGACTGAATACCACCACACCCACTAAATCCCATTGGGCAGTGTCATGTCCACGCATTTTTTGGAACACTTGCAGGGATGAAGGCTTTAACATTCTTTCAATGAGGAAATTTTCTGACATCCAACCTGAGCCTCCTTGGCACAACTTGAGGCCATTTTCCCCTTGTCCTGTCATGAGCTGCATGGGAGAAGAGGCTGATCCCCGCCTTGCCACAACCTCCTTTCACATAGTAGTAAAGGGAAATAAGGTCTCCCCTGAGCCTTCTTTTCTCCAGACAGAACAACCCTGGTATCCTCAGCCACTCCTTATAAGACCTAGGTCATGGTCAGTCAGCAGTGAAGTCTTGTGATCTCAGTGGGCTAGGAATTCAACCACATGCTTGAAATGAAAAGGGCACTTCAGCATCCTCCCATCTCCATCCAAAAGTGTGTGCCTCATTTGACTCAGCTACATTCTCAAATTTATGAGGGAGATGGGCATCTGCAGAGGATGATTTGCCTAATGATGGGTGTTTAATGAAAGGGTGAATAACTTACCTTTTCAGAGTCTGTCTCCTTCCATTCACTCTGTATAGAGAATAGATGTCTTCAGATCTTGCTCTGGAGAACTGAAGGTAGAATCCAGCCCAGCTTCCTTTGTTTCTTTCATTACCTCTTAGTTTATAGCACATGGTAGGACTAATCTGTTGTTTCTGTATAAACAAAGCATTCTGAGACTAATTCAGTATTTCATCTTTGTTTTGGTTATTAATCAATCTCAGCAGTGGTTTGTTGAATTTTACAGCACAATGCTAGCAAAATTGATCTTGTAATGATGTGATATTTTATATACCATCAAAGGCATAATAAAATTCTTTTATCCTGAATTTTTAAAATATATATGATCATTCTGTGTATCTCTAAATGACGGCAAATTTTTATTATTACACAAATGGAAACTTCTATTTTGATTTTTCAGACTTTGTTCATTACTATTGAAAATGAACAAAGTGTTTGCTATATATGGGAAAAACAAGTCTGCCTGGTTGTATTTCTGAATTGCAAAATGCAGTGGTTATCTTACAAACATGAGCATTTTGTTAGATGTTAACAATAGTTTCAAAGCCTTTCTTACCTTTTATATTGCTGCCTTTGTGGGCCTTTATTTCTGACTAGAAAGCAGGAGACCAAAACAGGGTTGTTTCATATCACATTTAGAACATTTCAGAAAAAGACCTTGCTTATTCTGGCAATATTTTCTAGCCAACCTTTTGCAGCCTCTGTATCATATCTTTAGTACATTGGAAATTTCACTCTGGGAATTTTACTACCCTGATCCAGAACCACTCTCAATATTTTCATCTGAAATTTCCTATACACATTCTTTTGGCAGTTTGATTTCTTCAATTTCTCATAAATCTCACATATTGAGAAGCATCCTAACTCAAGGATCACTGTGCTAGCCCACAGAAGATACCTGGCAGTGCTAAGGCACAGCTGATCATTGACACTATTTTTTTTTTTTCAGGTAATTAACAAAGAAAATGAGAGGATAAGATAATGAAGATGGAAAGTTGATCAAATGATGACAGTTCAGGGATATCCAACTTTATAGAGGTATTAATAGAAAGAACATGTTTCAGCTTCATATTACAGTAGAGAAATGTCTGGGTAAGGCCACTGAGACCCATCAAAAAATCCTTAGACTAGGAGTAAGAAAAGAAAATTGGGAGATGAGGTATTTCCACACGTCATCCTTGGGAAAACAGACAAGTGCAGCTGCTACTGTAGTGGATAAAGGAGGACTATAAACCTAGGTGCCTGAAATTAAGCAAAAATTAATATAAATCAAGACTAGACTGTAGCCAGGCTCCTGAAGAGATTAGGAAAAAGGATTTTTTCCCTTTTCCCCTTTCCAACAGAAATGTTAAGTGATTTGTCTACTGCTGCTGTGAAACAAAAGGGAAGAACTTGAGCTCCTAGAGGCTTGGATTTTGACAAGGTCAGAGATCTTCCTCATATTGTTTGGAAAGCAAACACAAAATAAACATAAAAACATCATTAGGAAACTTTTTTTTTTCTTTTTTTTTTTTTTTTCTCCTGCCAGGAGTTGAGACATTATGGCAATGGCTAGGCTACTATTTCTGGAGATGACAGTCAACAGTGTTTTCCAGGAAATCACAAGATAAATGCACAGAATAGTATTGCTTTAGACAGACTTTTGAAAGGAAATGGGGATATTATAATAGCCTTTTTTTTTTTTTTCCCAAATCATGATTATTTTCAGTTCTCTGTAGAAATGAACAAATACCAACTGCATTGGAGGACCCTGCTTTTAAAATTAGCTCAGAATTGAACAGAAAGAAGACTGGGTTTCTAGAAGGAAATGACTTCTGAATTCTTTTCATGATCGAAGGACTGTACTGTTGAGAATATGTCCCTAAAAAGGGGAAATCTTGTTAAAAGGGATTTCACTCCTAAACCGATGACTATTTAATCAAAAAAGGTGCTAGCAAGTAAGGAAGGTACATATACAAGATAGAAAATGACAGAAGTCATCATAACAAAAAGTTATATCCTAGATAACAAGAAGAATAAAATAGAGAATTTTCCAAAGGTGGGGTAGGCTCATCTTTGCAAGGCATATTAAAAGAAATAGCCAGGTACCATTCAACTAAATGGGGCATTGTCTATGAATGAAATTTGCTCATGATTCAGTTTCATAATGTATTATCAATATATAGAGATGGCAGAATGTCCCATCAAAACAGTCAGGGAAACTCCAAGACTAGAAAAAGTAGGAACACAAACAACATAAGGAGGATACCAGTGCAAATTAGTATCAGTGGGGTGATGATCAGCTGGAAATAGCTGAGGAAGAGGAGAAAGTGGTTGTGTTAAATGACTGTAGGATGACAATGAGACACCGAGGATTTTTTGATGTAGAGAAAAGTTTATTTTTAAAATACCTCAAGAAATGGAGACATCCTCCATCCCACTCTCTGATGTTCAGATCATATTAATTCAAAGTGAAAAAGAAGTAGAAAAGGCCTTCTGAAGTGGTTAAGAAATGGAAGAATGAAAGAGTTTCATTTGATCAAACCCATAAAATCAAACCTCAAAAGACGATACGATCTTTCTCTGAAAACTTTTCTGGAGAATGAACAGCAGGAGGAGGAAGAGTCACACAGTCTTCAGGAGAAAACCCATATGCAAATACATAAGTGTGACACATATACAAGCAAATGTAGGTTGAAAATTGCAGAGGTTGTCCCAAAGTCTTACATAGTTTAACTGTACCTTTCTGCATCTAGGGAAAACAGAAACATTGCTCACTTTAAAAAGTGAATTTGCTAGCACCCAAACCCTGGAAACTGTTACTGTTACTTAGACATAAATTTGAATGCTAGAATTGAACTTTTCTTAACAAAAATGAGAATGAAATTTGAGATGCAAGTTAGAAATCAAACATCTAATCATCAGTCTTTTTGTTCTTTTGTGAGGGTAAGCAGCTTTCACAATCACAACCATAACCTGATAACCAATCATAACCAATAGCCTGAACACTCCTGAGGGATTTTTGAAGTACAGTATAAAGAAAATCTTTAGTAAAAAATGGTCTCTCTGAATTATGAGATGTATCCAGTGCTTTTTAAAACAAAAAAATTCCAAATTGATTTAACTTCTTAAAACATTCATTTCATATGAGTAAAATCACCACCACCTAAGTTAATACTGTTATATTTGGCTTTCAGGCTGATACAAAATGTAAGCAAATCTAACCCAAAGAGCTGTATTTTTATAGCTGTTAGGAGCTACCAGACATGCCAGCATAAATAATTTCAGACAGCTCCACTCTGTGATAACATACAGAAATATTTTGAATATTTTACTAATTGAAATCAAATACCAAGTTCCCAACACTAAGAAACTGAACAATTGTCTAGGCTACTCTCTGAGTGTATTGTCATTTTGTCTATAAAGGGTCTTCTTTGTCATTTTTCTATGCCAAATAAATTAATACTCACTTTTGATTATGAATTCATGAAATCTTAGATGAAACTTAATTATAATCTGTACTTAGGAGATTAGCATGTTGCTTGTATATTTGATTTAGCAGAATTACATACAATATTGATTCTGGAGAATTTCCAGAGAAGGAAGGTACTACTATATTCAGTGACATCACTGCATTTCTGGTGTCCTTCAGCGATGTTTTTTAATTCAGGAAACCGATGGTCTGCCACAAAAACACACTGCACTGCCCATCCTTTGCAGTCTATTTTATTCTCTGCCACAAATAATCCTCTTCTAGGTAATGGCAAAAGGAATGGCAAAACACTGCTATTCTCTTGTTATTTAATAAGTGCGTTTCTCTGGTGCCAATAAATGAGACTGTGGAGAGTGGTGCAGGTTGCTGAAGGCAGGAGGACTGTGCATTGGGCACTGTGCTCTTTATTTCTTTGCTAACTACTACCAGAAATGGCCATGGAAGCTGAGGAAGTTCAGGGAGGACCCTTTGCCTGAGAGGGTGTTTCCCAAGGACGTGCAGAGCATGAAAGAGTGTGCAGGTGCTGGTAGTCGCACTGTGTCTGTGCCCTGAGCAGCTGCCACCAAACATCACCAAACCCTGAGCCAAGAGATTGAGTGACCACTGTGCTCAGGAGGGGCCAAAGAGCCCAAAAGAGAGGCCAGAGATGCCATCTCAGGGTAGGAGTGGAGCAGGTTCATGATTTCCTGCACCTGTCTCTGACTGCAGAACATGAGCGATAGAAACAGGGTTGAGCTCTGACTCCTTTGTCTGTCTTGCAGGAAGGGTTGTAAGCTACCTTATAGAAACAGCACTAATTCTCTACCTCACCACACCAGTGTTATTGAAGTACAGTGCTACTAAAAGAGATAAAATTACCTTAGGTTAAAATGGGTGTCATGCCCTGGAGAATCAGACCCAGAGGAATGAAAGGATTTCTTTGTGTAAGACACGTGCTTTGAGGCATAAAAGATTAGTAAATGCAATTGATGTACTTTCTTGTCACATATTATAATATCTTCTATTTATTTGCACTATTTTTAAACAAGCACAGAATTAAACATGCAAAATTTTTTTTCCAATGAACTAAGAATCTCAGTGCACAAGGCATATCATAAACCACTCATCATGAGAATTACAGACTGGAAATGCCAGAAACCATACAAAAATATAGCAACAACATGTTATGGTTGTTTATCATTTCTTTTTGTTTAATAAAGTTATATATTGTCTGCTACAGATTTTCCTAAAAAATCTGGAGAGCTCTACAGGCTATTAAAATCATCTAGAGTGAGAAACAAAGTGCTTCTAAAGGTTTCCTTCTGCCCACCATATGTTGTTAGAAAATTGCTTACATACACAGGTAGCACATATTAGAACTCTGCAAAACTGCCAAATATGCTTCAGGTAATCTTCCCACACACGCATAAAAAGTGCCAGATTTTGAAAGCGGGTAAATGCATCATACATGAATTTTTCATCTCGTAAGCCAATGGGATTGAATGAGTAGCCTTTAGCAAATTTGTCCAATACAGAGAAGGAAAACGTGTTTTTGCAGACTAAGGGCTATAAGAGCAAATGAGGGAACCACAGGGCAGAAAATATGCTTTAATGCATTATGTATGAAATTTGGTAGACCTTGGCCAAGCTTCTGGAAAACATATGTGCTATAGATTAGAATAACAACTATGTTCAAGTGACATCTTCAAAAGCACCAAAATATGATGCTTTATTAAAAACTGATAAGTTTTAAGGTCCTAGCTTCCTGAGGATTGTGCGAGAATTAAACATTACGTTTGTTAGGACATCATCCTCCAAGCTCAGCAGGAAGATGAAAATTATTAGAGAATGAAAAATGTGACACATTGATTGATCTAATTCGTCTTTTCCTCTTTCCCTTTCTCCCAGCATTGCAAATAAGGAGTATTCTCCCTTCCCAAAGATATCAACTGTTAATAATTCACTATGATGATTTTGGATATTTTATTTTTAAAGTTTGCATACAATCTACTGATTATATCATATTATGAAGAGAAGGATGAATATCTTAATTTAAAAATTACTTTCGCCTGCCACCACAAATTTTACTTTTGCAGCAAATGACTGGCCATTTTATTAAGAATGAATGCAATTATTTTTACAGTCTGTGCTCTTTACAGGCTGGTGTACTTCATTTTTGTGTAAGAAGTCAGTGGGTATTATTGGAAAGGAAGAATTTTTGAAGTTGCTCTTTGTGTCTATAATTTAGAGAAAATTACCTTACCTGGAAAAAATAAATAGGATGTGAGGGGCTTCAGTGAAATCACTGAACTCAAGATGACATCAGTCACTGAGTATTCCTTTTCTTTTCCATAAACCCCATGGTGATATTTTCACTTGTTATTTTATCAATTAAACCACAAAAGAAAAAATAAGAAATGGGCAAAGAAATCCTGAAGCAAAGCCAGCAGAGTGGACTTAATTAATTCTCCCTCAGGATATGTGAAATCAGACTAGCAAATGAACACCTTAATTCTGCATCTTTTTCTCAGGGTTACTCTCTCAGTTTATTTCATCTACATTAATAGCAGTGTACTTTAAGTTGCTGTAAGTCATCCAAACAGAGGGGGCTGTCTGGATACAGCCTCTTTCCACAGCAACTGCAAAGAGTGGAAATCAGGTGAAGTCCATTTCACCATGCAGCTGTTAGTGGTAATTATCAGAACTCAGATGAAACATAAAACATTGAATCTGGGTAAAGATAGATGACTAAGTGACACAAAAGGATGTAAAATCCTGAAGAAGAGCAAGGGGGTGCAGATATCTGTCACTGAAGCCCTAAAAAATCCCCTCTTTCAGCTACTGCTAAGGCCTTTGTGAAAACTGAACTTAGATTACAAAGTTAGATATTTTTGAAAGAAATATCTCTGATCTGCCTTGACCAGAGAACCAGGCAAGTATAAAACCAGTGATTACTGGCCTCTGTATGTGCTATACTAGTGACTTATGGAAAATCACTGAAAAAAGAAAATGTGCTTTACTTCTTAAGGTCACATTGGGTTTAGCCTATAGACCATCAAGTTACAAGGAAGAGACCAACTGTATGCCTGCAAACACAGAGTGCAAAAGAAAGGAAGCACAGAAAGTGCAGTGGTTCTTAGTTTCTACTTCATCATCATTAAACTTGATCCTGCCATGCCCTAATTTAGTTCCTTAATCATTTAATTGTGATGTATATCCTCAGTCTCTTCTTTTTACCTGCTCCACAATGAACAATCAAATGAGTATTTCCTGAGACAAAGAACTGATGCCAGAACCCAATAGTTAGATATAGACCTGACTTACCAAGGTACAAAGCTAGAATCTCCCTGAATGACAGCAGAGATGGGTTGTGGGTCACTCATGTTTTGCATCACTGTTTTAGGGATTTTAACAACAAAGTGGATAGATGGGAGAGGAGGAGCTTCAGAAATTCTAGTTTTGAGGGTGAAATACACCATTCTAAAAGGATTTTAATGAGACTGAAAAATTCCCACGATGTAAGTACATACATCTCTGTGTGTGTACATATTGTGTATGTTTGTATATATATACTTATGTGTGGGTGTTTATATTGTACCATGATTCTGTTTTGCAGCACAATTTTCTTGAAGTGGAAGCAGGTGAAGACGAATTTTACCTATGATGCTACTGCTTCTGTTAACTAAAGAATTAAAACTTAAAAAACAAATACCCTAGGAAAATATGCAGGAAAAGGTGTGTAGACAGGCTTCAGCCTGAAAGACAAAGATCTTGGAAACAGGAGTTAGTTGAGACAAGCAGTCACCCTCACTTTCTGCTCATTTTCAGCTCTTTGTCATCCCTCCCTCCTTCTACATATACTGCAGGCATTTCTTAGCTCAGTGTCCTAAAAACTGCTGGTGCATTTGATGTGACCTATTGACAATGAATTACTGATGCTTTAATTGGCTCAGATGAGCCCTGTGATTGTGCTGATTCCATCAGCCACAGCAGGTTATCTTTTTACACCTCAGTATTTGGAACATCGATAAAATTCTTGGTATTAGATTCCCAGGTAACTCAGTGTGCTTAAATGAGCAGCCTGACTCTCCATCAACCCAATTTCACCCAACATTTCTCTGAAATTGTTCTTAGGTTATGACCTCATTGAGTAAGTTTCAATCAAGAGTGAATTTTCGTGACGTTGTGTAAAGCTGTGTAAATGAGTATTTATAATGGGAAGCATGAAACATCTCTACCTATAACTACACTGCTGGAAGCTGAAATAGTAAGAAATCTTACTCTGTTCCATTTCATATTGTATAAGCTATTAGACTGAGGAGTTGGAAGTACAATTTAATTCCTCTCTCCAAGTACATTAAGGGTTTTTGGCTTTTTTTAGTTCCTTTTACTGACGCTGTTTTACATTTTTGCCCTTAGCATCCAATAAAAACAAAATAAGAGAAAAAGACAGAAGAAATGAAACTGCTGTAGAAAATAACCTCAGAGAACAAGACAACTTCATTTACAATCTAATAAAATATTTTTCATAGCGTGGAGGGGTGGAAAGCACTCTGTAATACCAACTCAGATCTGTTGTGTTATGAGGAAATGGAAAACCCAGCTGTCATCGTGAGAGGGGCCACACATACAGCTGATCTGCACCTAGTAACTACAAAAACAAATTATCAGTTATAATTAGGAGATGAAGGCACAGTAGCCACTATGTTTGATCAATAACACTCTGCAAAGTTCTTCTGTGTTGACATTTTATTAGTCTTTCTTCGGTTTTGTGTTTTTTAGCTGATAACTTTCCTCTGAAGCAGTTCCTACCCTGCTCTGATCCAAATCTGATGTCAGTATGCCTAGCAATGCTGATTCACCCAGATAGTCCTAAAAGCCAAAAATTACTCTCCCTGCCCTGTAAAGATTATTTCAGTTTCTCTGCACTCTCAGGAAGTGAATTCTGGTCAACTTAAAACTCATTTACTGCAGTTTCTTTAATGCAGCTGAATTTTTCTTGGACAGTATAATGGGTTCTAATTAAAAAGAAGCCTCTAAGAGATGGCAATAGAAATGGCAGTTTCTGTCTTTAATAATTTATGACACAGTTGATATTTTGTGCAAATACAGACAGACCTTCCAAAGACAACTCAGCCACTGTGCAGGTACTGCTTACAGCAAGTCACCAGTAGAATTAATTAACATGCAGATTATGTAATTTGTAATTAAGATGGGGGTTATACATTTTTGATAATCTTCTCGTCTGTAGCACAATTGGGGTTTCCTTTTTATCCCTGCCTTCCACTGCAGGTCTAGTTCTTTCCATAAATTACATACAGAAGTGAAGGGAAACTGAGAGTGTTGTTCTCCTTAAACTGACGTTTTATCCTCAAAGAAAAAATAAAAACAGCATTTAATTTCCTGTTGTATTCAGAATTATACACCTTTTTTTGTCAACTCCATTGTTAATCTCCCTCTATCCTGGTGAGAGTCTTGGTGGCAACATACACACATACAAACAGTATGGCAGTATTTTTTCATTTTAATGGCTGGTTGGTTATTCTTGTTGGAAATAAAGTTCAGGGAATTACATTCTGATGCTGAGTTTAGGAAAGTCACTCTTACCAACTAGTCTTGTTTCAAAACAGACAAGGTCCAAACAAAAGCTGACTATTGTATGAGGAAACTGAGCACACTTCAGAGCTGTTGTTTTGCAGTCTGTTCCAGGTCATGTGTTTACAAGACAGCAATCTGGGCAGTACAGAGGTTTGCAGCTGAGAACAAGCTGAGACCCACTGTTAACCAATAGTACAGAGTCAGCAGTGAGTATTGATCCCTTGTGCCTATCATTTACCTTCTTCTTGTTTCCTTTCTTTGTCTTTTTACTAGTAACAGCTGTCAGATCATTCTCACCTCTCCAATGTCCTTGGTAAGTAGAGCAACAGGAACAAACACAGCTTGTGTCTTGCCTTGCAGTTTTCAGGAGACAAAACTTGATTTCCTGGCAGTTGTGAGAGCCTTGGAGAAAAGGTTTGAGGCCACCCAGCTGAGCAGATGTGCAGTAGCAGCTGAGGAGCTGTTCCCAGCAGTTCCTCCAGCTGCAATTGTTACCCATTAGTGAGCAGCAGCAGTGTTGCTCCATCACTGTGTTGGATCCAACCACAGACCTTCTGCTCCTTTCCCAGAAACGATTCCTTATATCCTGCCAGTCAGGCTCAGCCTTCTACTTTATTAATTACAGGCTCAGCTGTGAGTCCTTCCACATGCCCGCTTTGGGAGTAATGGTCCGTGAGAAGTCTCATTAGTCTCCCGTGTGGACTGTCCTCACTGCCAGATCCCTCAGAGGGAAGAGAGCAACTGTGAGCTGAAAGCTCCTTTCCTTCCTCACAACAGGTGAGACATGGCAGGACAAGTAAACATGGAGCAATGGGAAAAAGTGGTGCCATCCTTTCTCAGGACAGTCCTTGTAATGCCATTAGCATGGTATCTATTTAGTACCACTTCTGAGCACTGCTTCTGTGTCTTCCCTGTCTATTTTCACCCTCAATATCCGTAGCAGCAGCTAAAAACTCCATTCAGCATTGTAGCTCTATTATTCTGAGACTGGTATGAAGGTACACTAAGGCCCAGTTCTCTGCTCCTAGCATCGAGAAGTTAATGAACGAACTCACTAATCCTGAAAAGATGTGGACAACTGTGTTGCTTTAAGCATGTGATGAGTCTGTGAATCTACTGGCAATGTCTCTCTGCATAAAATAAGTTTAGAATCATAGAGTCACAGAATCGCTTATATTGAAAAAAACCTTTAAAGTTGTCAGACCCAACTCTTAACCCGGCACTGCCAAGCCCACCACTAAATCATATCCCTAAGTGCCACATCTACATGTCTTTTAAATCCCTCAAGAAATGGCTACTCAACCACTTCTCTGAGCAGCCTGTTCCAATTTTTGACAGTGCTTTCCATGAAGAAATGATTTCCAATATCCAATATAAATATCCTGGCACAACTTGAGGCTGTTTCCTCTTGTTTTGTCACTTGTTACTTGGGAAAGAAATCGACCCTCACCCTGATAAAACCTCCTTTCAGGTTACTGTAGAGAGTGAGAGGTCACCTCGATCCTCCTTTTCTCCAGGTTAAACACCCCCAGCTCCCTCAGCTGCTCCTCACAGGACTTGTGCTCCAGACCCTTCTCCAGCTCAGTTTCCCTTCTCTGGACACGCTCCAGCCCCTCAATGTCTTTCTTGCAGTGAGGGGCCCAAAACTGAACACAGCACTCAAGGTGTGGCCTCACCAGTGCTGAGTGCAGGGGGACAATCACTGCCTTGGTCCTGCTGGCCACACCATCTCTGATCCAGGCCAGGATGCCACTGGCCTTCTTGGCCACCTGGGCACTCTGCTGGTTCATGTACAGCTTATGTTGTTCGGCATCCTCATGTTGTTTTCCATCAGGCAGTATTCCAGCAGTTTTCACCCAGCCTGTGCTGCTTGCCTGCATTTATTGTCACCTAAGGGCAGGACCCAGCACTGGGCCTTATTGAACCTCACACAGTTAGCTTTGACCTATCAATCCAGCCTGTCCAATTCTCTTTGCAAAGCCTTCCTGCCTTCCAGTAGAACAACATTCCAGACCAACTTGGTGTCATCAGCAAACTGACTGAGGGTGCACTTGATTTCTGCATCCAGATTGTTAATGAAGATTTGGTTCATAGCTCTCTGTGAGATGAGGGTCCACAAATTTGTTCACAGCAAAACATGGATCTGGGATGAATGGCAAGCTCAGTAACAGTGCTAATAGAGCCAATTTTGTTATGTCCTGCAGATATGCTGTGAGAATTACACCTTTTCTGCCTGGCTCACTAGCCTTGTTCCTGACACAGCTGTGAATACCTACAGACATGCACACATGCCAAATGACACATGCAGGAAAATGGAGCAGAGTAGAACCATATCAGAATCTGGGGGGGGGGAGGTGTTGTTGTTGTTGATTTTTTTTCTGTCACATTTTCTATATCCACACTGAAAGTTCTGAATTTTCATTTTAATTATTTTTATCTCTGCAGATATGCACTCACACATTGAAGGGTTGCATTATCCAAGATTAAAAATGACAGTGACAAGCTGTACAATCCTGGGGGTGATGATTTGGAGTTATTTTCATGGTTTTATGTGAAATCACTACAATAAAACAGTCCATACAATTCGCTCTAATTGCCTCCTTACCACACTATTAAATCCTATAACTGAAATTTTCTTGCATTTCTGCTGAGAACTAATGCAGCATGAAGATTGAATTATCTCATGTCCATTTAAAGATAACTCTTTAGGTCACTATAATGGGCTAAGCCACAATGAAATAGCTGTACCATAATTTAGCTTGCAAAGGACAAACAGAATGTTTGTATTTTGGGCATATGTCCAGAGCAAGAAGCCCATTTTGTCCTTCACCTTAAAACACCTCAAATATACCCAGAGGATGGCTGGGCATGGGAACAGGCTCCCCAGGGAAGGGCTAACAGAGTTCAAGAAGTGCTTGGATAATGCTTTCAGGATCATGGTGTGGCTCTTGGGGAGAGTCAGGAGCTGGACTTTTTCAATGGTCTCTGTGGGACCCTTCCCTGTCAGGATATTCTACGATTCTATGATTCCATACACACAGAGGGACACTCACATGCACACCAGTGTGCACACAGGGAGCCACAGCATGGCACAGAGCCTTGGATGCATGGAGCTGTGATCTCAATCAGTGCATGGATGGATGGATGCACAGATACCCCTGTGCACACACACCGAGCTAAACCAGAGGTGTGTCCTGCACCCAGCCATGCACACACAATAGACTGCACGCACAGCAAAGCATGACATTAAAAAAAGGGTAGCAGGCACTCCTAAATTTAAAATTCATTGCTTGCTCTTTTAAATCTAGTAGGAATTCATTTTATGTGTTGGACATAACTGTTCCTAATCCTTTTTTTTTTTTTTTTTTCAAACTGAGGTTGAGCCAGATGGGGGGAAATTCCAAGTGTCCTAAGCTCACACTGAAGATACAGAGACGGATGAAATGATGAAATATTAAACTCATTAATTTCAACAAGGATTTAATATGTGACATCGTTAGGTTTAAAATTTCCATATAGGAAATTATGAGGATAGAATAGCTGAAGGCTGTGTCGTATGCCTACATATTCTCCATTCATCTCTTCCCATTCTGTTTCCTAAAAGAATAACCACACTGACACTGCCTTTACAGCTGGAGCTAGGAGAAGAGAAATGTACTAAAAATACTGATCCTGCCAAGCAGCATTTTCCCCACCAATCTTATTTCCGAACAGTGGCAGCTTCCAGTCATTCTTTGTTTATTATCTGGTGATTTGGAGTCAAATGGGAGTCTTTGAAATACTTTACAGTGAATCTTTCTACTGATGGACAGATCCTTTATGATATATCTTTTTCATCATGTTGCCAATGCTTATGTGGAATGCATAATCATTAATGAGTAATTCCCATATCTATCATGCAATATAATTGGGTGAATAATTTATAGCAAATAATTTAAAATTTGTGCCCACTTTCTACTCATGTATTATCCACAAATGCATTTTAATTCTCTGAGATGAATTCCTCATTCAGTGTAACTTACTATAATCACAGAAACCTGTTATAAAGTATATTAAATCAGTAGAAAGTATTTCATTGAATTCTATGAACTCTAGGTTAGACCTACAATTATTAGTCTGTAGATAAATCAGAAGTTCAATAAAAATACCTGGAGACATAATTTTTCAATTCTTTTGACTGGAAATCTTTCATTGCTTTGTTTGGATATGCACCTAGGGAAATGGATATGCACCTAGGGAGACAGATATACTGAGGATATCCAGCCTCACATTTAATTTTACATGACTCAAGTGTTTTTAAATATGCCATCAGGCCATTTTTTATCTATTTAGGCATCTAAATATTTCTCTTACATAATTCTTCAAATAACTCTAAGTCCTATCATACTATACATGTTTCACTAGCTCTCATCTTCTCTTGCCTGAGGCACTGGAATAAGTTTTGTTCCCAAACTAAGGTATTAAAAGGCCTGCAATAAGAGACCAAGCAATTCAAGACAAATAGAGGGAAATTCCTTATTAAAAGTCTCATACACTATGATTTTAGCTGATTCCAATCCAAAGGCAGGGCAAAAAGACTAATATAACAGACAATTCATGACTGACAATCTATTCTGCCCCCAATAGTGAAAGCCAAAGCTCTTATCTTGCCAATATAAATTGCTTTTTTTTTTCAAACCAGAAAATGCTACCAAGAAAAAGAAAAAAAAAATCAAAGCTGCTTTTTCCCCTCTATAGTAGATTTAGTTTCTATTTCTTTGAATTAATAATTCTTCTTTCTCTTTTATTTTGCCTTAAGCAGTCATCTGGCTTCAAAGAACTGCTGTGTTTGCTTTAACTCCTCTGCAGTAGAAAATACCTTATTACTGTAATGAGCTAATGGCTTAAAACAGGGCACTCCTAAGCTTAATGGATGCTCATTAAGTATTTGTTCATTAGACAATGCTGTTTGTGATAAATACACCATTAAGTCACCATAACACACACTATCAACAACCAGCATGAATGGAAAGTAGCATCTGTATTGCACCATCTTGAACTCTTCTGCCTTAAAATACTGCTCTTTCCTGTATTGAAAGCAGTGATTTTTAATCTCTGCAGGCTGATGTTGTTTGATTTCTAATTCAGGTATTTGTTGTGCATTGGGGTTCGGCAAAGAGGTTGTCCTAGTTATCCAGAGTGGGGTTTATTGACACATTTCCTTACATAAAACCAGGTCCTCAAATGAGATGGGAACAGGTTTGTAGAAATGGAGATCAGAAATTACACTCAAAGGAAATCATGGAATCAGTGGGAACTGGAATGATTTGGGCTACCTCTTTTGTGTATTCCAGACTCTGGTTTTGGTAGCCTATATTAAGATCACTCTAGATAAAACCATTTGCAGTGTGTATTTGTGTAGTCCCATCATACACTATTGCTATTGCTAGAAGCAAGTTACAGGCCTTTTACTGAGTTTGTAAGGCCTCAATTGTGAGGCCTACCAGACTTGCTCTGGCTGCGACTCTATTAGTTTAGCTGTGACAGCAATTTGTTTAATTTAGTGGTGTCTGTGGCTAATTTCTTTTGGTTTTCTTATCTTTGTAACATATGACAATAGTTTTATACATATAGCAGAAAGAAGCAATTATCAAAGATGTTGTTTAGAGAAATACAGGCTTGCTATGAAAGAGAACATCTTCTGAAGTAGAGATTAAGGATGGCACAGAGGGGTGCAGACATGGGGTAATAACAGATGGGGCAGAGCCTGACACTGGCTTTATAACCCCATAGTTATGAAAAATACACAAAAGATCAGTCAAAAAAATGCAGTCCTGGAGTTGGTCAAAAATAGGCTTTAGGGATTAAAAACAGAGGAGTACTCTCTAGTGCATGTAAAAGGCATCATCTATAGTAAATTCAGATGTGATGAGGAATTACAGAATAATGTAAAAAGAACCAGGTATAAAAGTATGTTAATAAAAATAAAAATAATCTAAAATGGATTGTAGTGTGAAAAAGCAAACATGAAATATTTACTCCAGGTGAAAAAATACAGGTGCTGGCAACTCCCTCAGTCCACTCCCAAATGGAATCACTGAGCTTAGGGCTTGGAGGAACAACAGAAAGAGCTCCAGGAAAAAGGGTGTGTATAGCAATTAGAAATTACTGTATTTGTTTATTGTTGCTGTTTTTGTTGTTGTAGTAACATTTTCTGTATTTTCTTCTCTATGTATAGTATTAACATCTGAACTAACAATGCTAAATTGCATAACAGACTGTTAAGACTTCAATTATACCAGTAATGAATTCTTGGCTCTTAGTCTGTTAACAGGTATTTGAGCATGACCAAGGGATTGCCACTAGGGATGTCAGTGCCTGAGTTGTCTTTTTCTACATCACATCTCCCAGTGTCTAAAATCGTGGTGGGAAACACTGATTCTATGCAAACAGTTATTCATATTTTGCAGATTGGTGTTCTTCCAGCCAATGGTGAGTGTGGGACTTTCTGTGCTACAGACAGGGGCTAAGTCAGTATTTCTTTATTGCGCAGTGTACCATCAAGGTGTGCATTGCTCTTAAAAACCTAATCAGTCTAGAGGTAACTGTTCACTGGGGCATCCCTCAATGCTGAAGTCATTCATTATCAAAAAGAACCATATGACTGAGAAAAAGATTGACCTCTTCTTAGTGTGAGTTATATAGAGTCTGTTCTGCACTGAGAAGTGTGTATTTCTTCTAAGACCTGTAATGTGTTTTTGATGTTGTGTCAGATTAAAGTTGGATCTCATTCTTTATGATCATTCTCACTGATCATCTATCATGAACTCAGGCCAGCTCATACACTGGCTTAAGCTTGGAGATAGACAGTTGTCTCCCAAAAGAGTAGAGACATATCTGAACCCAGCACACTCCTGTCCTGTCAGTATGGATACAATTACCTGGAGTCGACTGAAAGGGAGACGTGGAACCCTTACTTGGACACTGCAGAGATGTAAGCTAGGTTCTTTTATATGACATGAAGGTTTAACAATAAATTCTCTTGCCTCACCTCTGCCCTGTTCTTATCCTGCAGTACACCTAGTCCTTCCTTGCAGTTCATTTCCACCCCTCACACAGCCACCTGCCTGAAGGTCAGTGCAGGGCTGTGCTGGTAGCAGGACCTTTGTAAGCGGGGCCACAGAGCTGGTATGCATTGTGCATGCACTTCTCTAGCTCAGGCAGAGGGAGGTAATGCTCCTGGGATCAAAGGGGTAGGAGTTTTATCCCTTCAGTCTTTGTGCAGCTCCTGATGGTTTAAACTGAACGTATGTGGCAATTCCAAAGGAATTACAGTGCTTTAATTTGCGTAACATCTATTTCTTTGGATCTGAAGCACAGATTTCAAAGACATGTATGAAGGATGAAATTGCTGAGTAACAGGGATGAATTCATTCTAATGCTGCTTGAAATTCTTTGAAGTGCGGGCTAGTAAAAGTCAGACAAGCAAAGCATGATGCTATGGAATTAGTCAAAATAAAACTTGAATACTTTCTTCTAGTTGATTTCTTGGAACTTCCTTTTAACTTGTTGTGTTCTTGTGTGTTACCTGAATGGCTGCTGTTAGGAAACACATGAAATTCTTCCATGATGTCCTGAACAGGTACCTCAGTAGTATTGTGGTAAGCAAACACATTTCACAAGCAGATGGTTTTCTTCTTTTTTTTCTCATTCTTTTAGCCCAGTGAAACATACAGCAGGCTCTTGTACTAACACAGAAAAGATAAAGGAATGGAGTAGGTAAGGTAATGACCTATTCTGTATTTTCTGGGTGCTGTCTCACTGTAGCGAAAAAACATTTTCCCAGGGGCAAGTTAATTATTACCTCAGACCCATTCTGCTTCCTTCCTGGGTGTGTTCTAGACCATCTAACTGCATCTCCTTCTGTACCTGCCTCTTGTCCATCAGCCAGATGTAAATGTAATTGATCCAAACTGCAGAAGCACATTAATGAATTACATATTTGTACTTGTCTTGCTGTAAAACACCCTTAGTAAAGTCCAATGTATACACTTTTTCCAAGATTCTTCAGTGGTCTGATTTTATCCAAATTGAGGTTCTCTGTTAATGACCATAGCAAAAATCTCACCTCATGAGATTGAATTATGTGACTGAAGATCTTCCCCTACCCCTGATTTCTTTTCTTCTTGTGTTCATGATTTAACTTATATTTCTTTTTTCTTAGTGTTAAATTCACCAAACTTCTTGCAACTGATTGATTTTCTGAGTGTCTGTTTTGTGGATCACATATTGATATATTTTGGAAATTATTAGAAGGAGAATTAAACCAAAAATTAATCACACACCTCAATCATGTAAGTCTGCTGCTGCCTAATCTTTTGTTTCAACCTTAATATTTCATTGGAATAAAGTCACAAACCAGGCTTCTCTATCTATTTCTCTGCCTTCCATCTCAGTACACGGATTATAGTATGCATGGATCATTCTATTTATATATAATTATATGATACATAGAGGTTTATGATAAAGGACTCGAATGAAATAACTAAGCCTATGTCAATTAAGACTAATGTTGAATCCAAACCAGTATCTCAAAAGTGTCTTGCTAAAAGTGCAGAGAGAAACTGTTCTCTATGAAACAGTCTTAAGTAAAATGAAATCCAGTATAATCCTCTTACTAAGTAATATTTGACAGTTCAGTCATGTTTCTCCAGAAAGAAGGAACTTACTTATTTTAAGCTCCCTGAGAGACAATTTGCATAATGATGATCTTCTCATAGAACTAGATTGATTTACCCTTTTTAAACAAGTATCTCCATAAACAGTCTGAAACAGGTGTTTACATGCTTGTTTCCTGAGTCTATTGAGGCTTACAGCAGAGTGAGCTCCTCCCCTGCATATATTTCTGCCCCAACTCAAATGCTCTCAGTCTCAAGACCCAGCTGTACTCTTTGATATGTTTTTGCCCAGTCATCAGTCCCATATAACCTACTGCTGCAGGTCTCTAGAGAGAAAGATAAAACTGCAAGATTTTGACTACCCAGAAAGAAATTGTAAACTTTCCTTAGAAAAGAATCACAGGAGTCTTGCTCTGCTTCTGAAGAAATATTCATTCATTCAATCAATATAATGATGTCTATAGTCTTTAAATGTTGCTTAAATGGTTCTTCATCCATAAAGGAAATGAGATTAAAAAGAAGAGATGGTGGTAGGAAAATAAAGAGAGAAGATTAAAGCTTTTATGACACAGTCAATAGCAATTATGGAAGACCAAGATAAGGAAAGACCGATTATATCTAATTACACATCTTCTTTCCTGTACTCACTGGTTATATGCTATAGTTCTCTATTCTGTGACTATGTTGACTTGCAAACTACAGTTAGTTTTAGAGCTACTAACATGAAGGTTTCTCAGCCAGGCTTCCCAGTCTCTGTAGCTATGTGCATTTGAGCACACTAGAGGTGGTCTGTAGCCTTTCATAAATATGTCAACAAGGGGTGGTAAAAGCTCTGTGGTTGCTATGCCTCATGTTTTCAGGCACATGCTAATTTTGTGGTCCCTATGCACTGGCCCTAAAATCAGAAGATATTCCTTGTCACATGGAAAAGAGAAGGAGGAAGAGAGGACCTGGTTCAAACCTTTTTCCTCAGGTATTACAGCATTTATAAGAATCAGACCATGGTCATCTTACTTAGTCTGACTGGTAATATTTTTTAATGTTGAGACTAGCTTCAACTCATGTGAAGTCTTTTAACCTTCTGAAAAATTCCATGAAAGCCCTTAAAGTTGCTGAAACCTAAGCAGTTCCCACTGGCTTTCCTTTCAGATCATGTATCAATGTCAAATGAACTAACCTGCAAGGGTGCTCAAATCTTGTATTTGTAGTTGCAAGGGTAGACCTCATCTCCACCTAATGAAAGGATAGACTGAGCGGCTGCACATTTGTTCCCATGTCAGATACATAAACATATATGGGCTGTAACAGGCAATACCCACAATAAGTCTGTCTAGAATCAGATGTCTTTGGCAAGACCCTTAACTGTAGATCCTACTGAACAAGGTGGCTCTGTCGCTTGTGCTAGAGACTTCACATGCATCAGTGACCATTTCTGGGATTTAGTGTTTGTTGTCATGGGCACTAGGGACACATAAACGATCAAGGTGGTTTTTATATTGCTCCAGAGCATGAAGTAAAATTGGTAAAACTGTCAATGTGCATGATTCCAATTAGGTGCCTTGCTGAGGAATTACAGCAACTTTTGTTGGCTCTGAATTGAGACCATTCAGTGTTGACCTCCTTGTCTCTGTGCTACTTAATATGCCACTTAGGGTGACGATTGTGTTTACAGCTGTTTCCACTTGTTAACATTTAGACACCATCATTTAGCAACAGCACATCTGAGTGTGCATGTGCAGGTGCACAAGTTTTTCAGCTACCTGCATGGACACAGTACTTGGCACAAAAAGGCCTTTGCACTCCATGCTGTACAGTTGCTTTAGTGACACTTGCTCACACAAAGAAATAATTCCAGAAATAAACTTTGGGAATGAAAAATGTTTTGTCTGTATAGAAAATTACACTTACTCACTCTAACACATTTCAGCGGCACTTAACAGAGATGACTGTAATGGTTTTGGCTGGGGCAGAGTTTATTTTCTCCACAGTGGCCAGGATGGGGACTGTGTTTTGGATTTGTGCTGAAAATGGTGTTGATAATACAGAGAAAGTTTTGTCATTGCTGAATGGCTTTTGCAGAGCATCAAGGCCCTCTCATGCTGCCACACTGGTGAGGGGGCTGGGGAAACATGGGAAGTTGGGAGGAGATACAACTGGGACAGCTGACCCCAAACGACCAAAGGATATTGCATACCTTGGGATATCATGCACTGTCTTTATCTGAACTCATGAGTTTTCTTACTTTCTCACTCTCTTATGTGAGGCTGAGTTGCCATTGAACTCCAAGCCTGCTGGGGAAGTATCAAGACTCTACAGAGAGAGTGGTATCCATACAATTGATGACCTCCACTAAGAACTCTCAGTCTGTCTAAGGGAATATCTTCAGTCGGGGTACTGTCTTCCCTTGGCAGTTCAAAACCACTCCAAAGACAGAATTGGTTTGTTTTTTTTTTTTTTTGAGGAAAAAATTGATCGTTATGAATAAGAACTACTCTAGTTATGTCTTACATTCTGTCAGCTTATATTTAACTGCATGACATCCATGTTAGCAGCAAAGTGAGTCTGACAAAATTGTTCTACTTGATATGGAAAGAATGATCTGGTTCTGCACATAAACCACCAGTCTGTTTCAGAATTGTTATTTGAAAAATAAATATTGCAAAGAAAATTGATTTCTTATTTCTTCTCCTACAAGAGTACAAGGACATAATCTCTATAGTACTTCATACACTTGATTTGATTTTTTGAAAGCTCTCTCTAGCGTATACCTCTTACCTAGCAAAGGAGTTTATTGCTTTTGATTGCAATATATTCTCTGCTTTAAAAAAAATCCAAAAATAAAAAGAAATACCCAAAGCATAACAGAAGATGAGAATATAATAGCTTCTCATTAAAAAACTGCATGAAAATACACTAGCAATTTCCATCTGGGAAAAACATTAAAATGTAGTCAGTAACCTAGCTTCCTTCTCCTAGACAAATTTATTTATGGATCTAAAAAAAACCATAATTGTTTTAAAAAGTGACATATAGTGAGAAAAATTAATAAGAGATGTTGAGTTATAAGATAATTTTCAGAGCAGAACTGTCATCAATACATGATATTGGGCTAATATAATCTGATCAATGTTATTAAAAAGGTTTGAAAGTTTTCTCTTAGATTAGTGTTGTCATACATGAAGAGACTATTTAAAGAGTTGCCTGTTTTGGAAAGCTTGTCTGTCTGTGTCTTATTCCAGAGTTCCTACTCAAAGACTTCAAAAAGTCTTTAGGTTTTTTTTTCCTATCATACTGTCACTTCTATTCATTTCTGCTCTGCTCTCAATTCACTCCCTCTCTGGCTATTAAGGGAAAGCATGATGGTCTTCCCCAACAAGACTTTTAATGAGATTGTGATTTCTATATTTAGCGATGGATCAGCCCTAAAACAGGAATTACAAAAGTTAAAAGCAGCTGACTTGTATGTGCTTGTATGTTTATATGACTCTTTAGAAATAGACCAGGCTTAGATTCCTCACACAAATTTTAAAAACCTAAGCAAGGCATAAGAATAAGATAACACAGGCATTGGTAATTTGTACAAATATCATAGACATTGTAGACATCACTTTAGACAATGACAAGACTCTTGTACCTTCGGAGGGTGGATCATTCTTCCTAAGACTTGAGGTTTTTTTCTGAGTGCACATTTGGAATTTGGTTTCTCTAATATGCAAACATCTTGTTCAAATTACTCTACAGTGAACATAGAACAACTGCTCTCACACACTCATCATCTCCATCAGCCACATAAATGAAATGTGATAAATCCAGGCCTTAAAGTTTCAGAAGACACATCTGTAAAGACTGCCTAAAAAGAGAGATTTTTAATGATAAACTCTAGAAATAGGCATATGAAGGCATCTGAATATCCCTAACTTCCAAACCATGGCTGAAGATATATCCTATAAGACTGTATTGGAAAATCTGAGTAGCATTCCAGATCCAGGACAAGAAGTCCAGACTTCTTCTGGGTATTAAAAAGATCACTTTCTCCTCTGTTTCTTAAGATGTTTCAGATTCCAAGTGATTGATTATACTGAAGAACTCAGAAAGTAGGCAGAAGGCAGATGTTTTTCCATATTTTAACAGAGAAGGTGAGATAACATAGTATACATTATTTAACATACAACAGCCAAATGAAAATAATGTATACACTATGCTCCTGAGATTTTTTCATTCCTTTATGAATTTTTTTATTTAAACTTTGAAAATTAAATTGTAATCAAAGCCTTAAGGATGACAATGACTGAGTTCACATATGGAAATAAATACACGTATGTTGCTGCATGGTAAAAGTCCTTTCAAATCTGAGGTCAAGAAAACAATGTAGTTCTGGGTTTATAGAAAATGCAACTGAAGCAGAAATTAAAAAAATAAAACCTGCAGCAACAAATGATAAATTACCTCAAGGAGAGAATTAAGACCTTATAGTTTGTAGAACAAGAGCTAGAGAGGCAGAGGAAGAAATTTTGGAAGCTCTCAGAACATTTAGAAGATGATATTAAGGTAGTGCTCTAGACAAGTGTCTGGCAAAGCACCAAACAGAGGCAAAGAAAAGATGCATGCTTATGGCTCTTTCAAGGTGGTTAGGATGGAATGAGTGATATCGTATGGGAAAACAGTGGTGTAATCTAGCGAGATCCCCAAAGAGAACAGGAGACCTAAGATCTGACACAGTATGCAAGACAGGTCAGCCAAGATGCAAGGGTTATTAGAGGTGTTTTATGTCAGAGGAAGGTAAAATCATGAGGGAGAAAACCTGACCTATCACACAGTGGAGCTGTTTACATACAGCTTAATTAGCACAAGGACTTCAACAAATCTGAAGGAAACACTTCACCTCTGGGCTTGTTCTCATACCAAGGTTATCACATTGTGATGTGCTACATAAAATTAGCTGTAAAGAGTAAGCTTGCCTGAGGTCCTATCCTGCTCTTTCTAATAGAGTTTCTGTTACTCCTGTCGCAAGCTGATTAAAGATTATTCTCCTTTCCCTAAGGTTTTCCTTGCATTTTCTTATCCAGCCATTCATAGTACCAGGGCTGTACAGGTGCCATACATAATCTTCTGTGTTATCAGGAAACAGCACTGCAGGGTCCCGTTTAAGTGGCACAAGCTGTTGTCTTCCATTGCTGCAGCTTTATAACTATAAAAAGACAATTACAGATATTGTGAGACTGCTAATGACTGCACCTTGGAAGGCTGAAAAAATTAATAGTGACTTCATTCACCTGGAGTTATGATAGCTTGAAGGTGAAAATTTGAAGATCAGTGTTTAAGATGTAGCTACGCTTCCCAAATGATTTATTTTGTTATATATATATATACATATATATTTAAGAGGAATATCATCAAATTGTTGTTGTCTAAATATTATAGATGTGTGCCCTTGCTTTGGGGTGCAACTCAGATGAAAATCTACTGTATCTCTTTTGCTATTGTGGCTGATTGACCTGGTAGCTCCAGCTAAGGACAAAACTGAAAATATACAGCTATTAGTTGCATTAGCTGTCACAACTGTTGTTGCTATTTTTGTTGTAGCTATAAACTATTCAGATAGATCATAATCATTCACATAAAATCACTGGCATAATCAGAAAATAGTGAGTCTTCACAATATTGATAGATTAATTGTGTGCAGTCTTCAGATTGACTTCACACATATTGAATCATCACCTCAAGACTGTGGTTGTAATATGAAGTAGAAATTTCATATTAGCTTCACACTGTGTCTTCATATGTCTTTATATATTATGAAATTTAGTTTGTCAAAGAAATAATAAGACCTCAGTCACCCTTTCAACCATTGATCTCATACATTACACATTGTGCCATGTCTTCAAAAAGAAACTGAATCCGGATTAAATGAATAAATAAAAAATAACACCAACCAACTGATCATGAAAGCCCCACTTCAGGTTAATGTGTGCTCAGAGAATTGAATCCTACATCTTCTTTCTTCAAATGTCATTGGAATTTGCATATACTAGTTATCAAAAAGTTTCTGCCACAGTGGCAGTATAAAATGTCTAGTTCTGTCTCTAGGCAGTGGTCCAGCATGAAGATACTGATGCTGATTTCAGAAAGGATCTAAACATTGTTTTAGAATCCACCTTATGTCTTTGTGCTGCTGGAGACACCTAGGAGAGAAGGGTCACACACTGGACTTTGGGACAGGGTGCAGGAAATCAGTCTCCATCCTTAAGTTCTCAAACAAAAGGTGTGAATGAATTATCATTATCATTTGGATTTTTGACAGTGTAAGTGAAAATTCTAGTGAAAGTTTTTTTCTTTATGCAAGGCAATCCTATATCCCCTTGGTACTCCCATATTCTAAAACCAAGAATTTTTATTTTCCTTTCATGAGCTTTATCAACCATATATTTCCCTCAGTAAAGGACATGAAAAATGTTGAATAGGTACATGGACACATGGGATTTTTTCATGATCATGATTTTTTCATGATTTCCTCCATTATAAATCATAATAAAATGGATGAAGGGAATCCTTATGTTAATATTGCCCTGTTTGATACAGGCAAGGTTGAAATTTGTAGGTTTTATCTTTTTCATGAATGCTGTCCTTATAAATTAAAACTGCCTGTAGGCAGCTTTAGCCTGTGCACCTGACAGAAAAGCAGATTTGCTTGCATTGTAGACAAGAATTGATGCATTTTGCTTGATTTTTATTAACTATTTCCTCTTTTGTTCATCTCTCAGGAGCTTACTTAGTTAAAGTTTCTCTGTGTCTACCACATCCCAAAATTAAAAGAATAATTATATCTGAGGGTCGTTGTAATCATGCATGTTTAGACCAACCTCTGAATGAATTGGGATTCCCTTTTGGCCTTCTGAAATCTCAGTCTTGAGGTTGTACTTGAATATATATTCAAGCTTTTTCAGTTTGGGGAAACTGTGATTTTATACACTCTATAGACATACAACCACTGCATATGGAGGAAAAATCATCAGTACAACATGTAAAATCAGCAAGGACCAGCAGACTTCTTTAAAATTCTGAGTACCTATCTAATTTCTAGAAGAAATTTTCTAGAAGACCAGTGTCTTCTTGTTGGCTACAAAGGGAACATAGAAAGACCAGCTTTCTATTTTTGACATCTAATTTATATACCTGAAATAAGGTGATGTGATTACCTTCTGAAACCTGAATTCATCTACCATAAATTAGCCATCTGGAGGTTTTAAATGATTAAGTACCAGTGCATGATTCACACTGCCTATCCTCAACCCTGAGTCAACATCAGCATCTGCTATTCATCCAGATTTAGGCAAGTGAAAGTTCATCTCATAGATGCTTAAGATGCCTATTTTGCTCACCTGCAGAACCTTTCCAAGATTAGACACCCAGCCTTCATTAAAGTCCAGTCCTGATTAATCCCCTTAAGGGCAGCTGTCAAAATCCTATAACTCCCTAAATGTGAGATAGTTCTTAATTCCTGCTGGGGCTCAGACCTACATGAATACCCAGTCAGGGAAGGTATCAGACACAAAAACTCAAGATGTTGCACTCAACCCTGACCTCCTCCTATCATCTTGACCTTGGAGTTAATAGGCCGTGAAATCAGAGCGGCGGAAGAGGTGGTGAGACAATAGAGGGTTGTTTTGTGTTTTTTTCCCTTAGGACCTTTTAAAACTTCTCTGACCAATTGTCCTTGTAGTAGATTGGACGACCTTTGTATTTTGATTAACACCTTCTTTTTTTTAACATGATGAGACACTGGCATAAATTGCCCAGGGAAGCTGTGGGTTGCCCAAGCCAGAGGGATTGAAACTAGATTATCTTTAAGGTCCCTTCCAACCCAAACCATTCTATGATTTCCTAATCTTTTTATGGGCCTTGAGATTACTGCATTTTGTCACCAGTAGTGTCAAATTCCAGTACTCATTTAATCTTGGTACTATTCTGTGATAGAGTATGGCGAGTAGCAAGTGACTTGCCTTTTTTAATGCATTTTTTCAAAATGTCTAAAACAAGGAAGATTCAGAGTCAGAAATGTGTCTTGGTTTGCAATAGTCTTTTCTAAAGCAGGAGAGAGGAACACTGCCAGTCACAAAAAACTTTTTGCTGGCCTTCAGCTGTCATCTGCACAGGTCAGACAAAAAGCCAGATGCCTCATTCAGGATCAAAACATTTTGATCCAAATTATTGAAGTGGCTAAAGAGGGGAATTGGCTGTTTGGCCTGGGGAAGTGACAGCAAAACAAAAAACAGTCAGCTCCCCTTCAGGAGATGATTTATTATACTTTGGCCATCTGACTTAGGAGAAGGGAATCTAGCTCTGCATTCATGTAAGTTTTCTCTGATTATTTTTGGACTGATCAATTCCTATAAAATTTAATCTGACAAGTTTTAGGAATGGTTTACCATTATGTGACAAAGTCTTGTGGTAGTGTGCATGACATCAGTTTGAGGGATCCAATTACATAATAAAATTCAGGTAGATGGTAAAGCAGAACACACTCCATCACACTTCTGTGCAACTTTATTGTTGTTGAAATGCAAACAGAAATCTTCATATCTCATCTACAAAATGAAAAAAGACAAAATACTTAAAAAATATGTCACAAATAAAGATCCTAGAATATAATTTTGTTCTTGTGCTTTATCCTTCGAGCGTACTTATGATAAGGGATTTCAGGTTATGAGGTGACAGTGTCTTGAAATTGGTACATAAGGTTTACCACACAGACAATAAGAGCATAACTCTGTTACAAGGCAAAAAAACCCAGATGCACAGTTTCAACACAGTATGTTTACATTTACCACTATCCCAACAGAAAAGACAGTTCTTAAAACCAAACAAAATTACCTTGATTTTGATATAAGGAATCTTTTTTTATTTCAGAAGAGGTGCAACCATACGGTATTCAGTCAGCATAATCTAGATGTAATGGGACAGATGTGGAGAATGAGGGCATGGTTATAACAGCAAAAACTGTTCCTGCTGAAGTTTATAATGTAACCTGAATAAACTCTCCATAAAGAAATTACCTGGTAGTAAAACATTGCACAGATCTTTCTGAATCCTTGAGACATTTTGTCTGGATATTGCCACCTTAAAAAGATGGTAATGTTTAGGTAAAATGTTACCTAAAACATTGCTGGCATTCCTATTCTTTTTTATGTGCATCAGCTTGTTTACTAGTTTTTTCTTTGCATGAGATAAAAAGTACCACCCTTTTTGCATGGTAGGCACAATCCTTGGGGGGAATGACAGTAGCATCTTTCCTTCAGAACCATCAGGTTCAAGCTGTTCATTTATGCGATCTGAGTTAACATTACTTTCATTTTCTCTAAAAATCTGATTTTTTAAAAAAATCAGGTTTTTTTCTCCTCATTTGATTTATCCTTTCCTCTGTGATCAGCCAGAAGTTATTTTTTCTAAACAACTTTTTTAAGAAACCTGGTTCCCACCAGTTAAATCACATCCTAAGAAAAAGATCAGCAGACTATTGTGCCTGATGTTGCGCTCCCAATGAAAGAAAATGCGTGGAGTAATCTGTATCTGCAAGATATGCAACATTTTTTGAACTTAGTATCTATTTAAGCTCTTCATTAACTAATTTACATTTGATGACCTTCAGTTTTTATTATTGCCTCATTTGTCTGTGAAGAAAGAAAAATATATTAAATTATCCCATGGCATTAAGGTATCTTGATGGAATCAAATAAATACCTGTGTTTGTCATCTTGAGGGTTAAATACACTGAAAGATAAGGGTTTTTTACTCAGAGAAAGTTATTTGCTTTGTTGTCTTTGACCCACATATTGTTGTTCATGATAGTGTCAAGGTGGTGAGAAAAGAAAGTGTTTGAACTTTGAGGCAGTGTATATAAGGCTAGAAAGCTCTAAACCAGAAGTTCGTTGTTTTAAAAAAATATGCTTATAAATATATATATATGTAAAATAAATATTCTTTGAATTCGTGTTTCTTATTATTTGAAGTCTTGAGCCATTAAAACTTAATGAAATGCCTTTTTCTGAGTACTAGAACTAAAACAGGGACAAAATAGGAAAGAGGTGCAAACAATGCTGAGTGGTCTAGTGAGTACTAATGCTTCCATGATTTAAGAGAAACTTGCTTTATGGTGAGAGCTAAAAGAAGCACTTCCAAAGAAGTTTAACATTTATTAAGACTGAAGACCGTGCAATTAATCCAAACTCAAACAGCTAGTGGCAAAGGACTAAAGGGAAACTTCAGAGTTAAACCCCTTTATTTTGCTCTGGCTGCTAGGCAAATTCTTAGATAATTATGCTGGAAGTTTGCAGCCCAGGATCCAGAGTGAAAGCACAGCCGATTAGATAAGCAATATAAAAATGCTAGTATGACTAAATTATGTCTTGATCATGCTATGAAACCAGGACTAGTGTTAATTTCCATTTTAAATAACATACATAGCTCAGTTTGTTTTGTTGGACAGCGAAACTCAGATTAAAAAAAAAATTAGATAAAGAATGGGAGCCTGTACTGTTGGCATGGCAAAGTACTTGGCTACAGTAAACCTCAAATTCCATCACAAACTTAGTGTCAACAAGTCATCCAGATGATTAGATCCTAACTTGTACAAGACTGTCTAATAAACAGAGTGTTCTAAAAACAATGCAGCTTCTCAAAGTTACACAATGCAGGTTCTTAACTACATGGCAGCCTGTGTGAAAGGCTTTTCAGTGAGTCAGAAATCTGGCAAGAGGCTTTGATTCCATTAGATGAGAAACAGAGGAGACATAGGCAACCTTGCAAAAAGCAAAGGAATAGATTTAAATATCAACTCAAAATAGGACACACAAAGCCTCAAAAAGTTTATTAAAAATAAAATGGTCTCTGTCTACCCATGATTTTTGTAGACACACAAAAATACATTTTATTGTAGTTTATATCATTCCAACAGGTATATAACAATCGAACTAAGGTTTAAGAGGTCAACATTTATATTTATCTCAAAGGGTTGTGAAACAATGGCTCTCTTTTGCAGCTGCCAAGCTCTGGGAAGTTAGGTTTTGCAGACCCATTAAGCATTGAAGTGTGTACCAGTTTCTTCCAGTTTCTGCCGAAGATTAATCAGAGATCCCAGGTGCTTATGGCACAGAAATGAAACCATGTGACAGCCCAGAACAGATGAGCTCACCAGAGCAGTAGGGTTGGGAACAGGCACTAGGTTTTCATTCACTATGCCTGGAAAGCCCAGGGGATTGCACCAAGTTGCAAAACAATTTTTTTTTTTGAGGCCACGGGCTCTGGTTGGTCCTTTCTGCGTAGAAAAACTCTGAATTCTGCCGACTATTTCATGCTGAAAGTTGCTGTGCATCCCCAAATCAATCAGGCAGTAGGAATCAAGAATAGGAACAGTTAGTACAATGCAGCTCTTACGTTACTGAGAAGTAGCAATAATGTCACACCTACATATGGATATGGATAATTCTTCTAGCGTATTGTCTGCACACTCAAATAGGAAACATCTAACTGGAACAGGAGAAGACATGGTACTATTGAGATCTGCTCAAGCTGAGCAGGGAGTCCTTTCCTTGTATCCTAGATTGTTCATATCAAGATCAAGTCTTGAAAAAGTGTGGAGAAAATTATGTTCCTTTTTCAAGTATTTAGTGCTCTGGAGCTAAGAGAAAGATTCTGTCTTCCAAGACAATCAGTCTGGCAGGTCTCACTGACACTTTATAAAGAATTAAGCTTGAAACAACTAAGTAATGTCTAGACATGACAAATTGTACATCGACATCTTTTAAAGTGTCCTGAGGGTATGGAACAAGAGTTAGGAGTTTTATGCCCCTTGATTTTTTTTTTTTTTAATGGGAAAGTAAGATCACAGAGCTGAGAGACACAAAACAAATATTCTCCTAACGTATAAGTGGAAACTGAAAAAAATCCTCCAACGAAGATTATCACCTTGCTTCTAATTCAAGAGTGCATTTCCTGATCTAAATTTAGCTGGATACATAAAACTACAGCTTTTGCCTAGTACAAACGTCAGATTGCAGGCAGAAAATTTTCAGCACAGGTAATTTCCACTGAAGCATCATGAGACAGTCTTTCTTTAACATTCTCCAGGTATCAGGCATCAAAAAAATAAGTAATTCACACAATGTATTTTTAACAAAACACCTTCCTCTTTTTTTTTTTTTTTTTTTTTTTTTTTTTTTTTTTTTTTTCAGGGAGAGGGGCAGGCAAGGCATTTAATACAGCAATCAGAAGTAGTTAGAGTCGCCTAATAACAACTGAAGCATACAGTTAACATTGCAAATTAAGCCAGAAGCATCATGGGCAGGTTCCTGTTGACAGTATGTTTACATGCTGGTTTTGGGCTCAAGACCGTGTTTACACTCTCCATTACTGATATAAGCAAAAAGAGTATTGTGAAAAAAAAAAGATGTCATAACAGAAGACAGAAAGCCTCTGTGTTAATTAAAGTTCTGTGTAATTAGAGATCCACGAAGATGAGGCTACCGAGCTGGCACTATTCTGTCCTTCCCTTCAGTACCTGGTGGTGAGCTCACCTGGGGTGCCTCTAATCTGAAGACCAGCTGCATCTTTGCTGCTTTTCCATTTACAGCTTTGTTTCGTCCATCATTAAAACCTTTCATCCTAAGGAGCATTGAACTTCAGAAAAGCATTTTGGTGTCAAAATTCAGCACAATTAACACAGAAATTTAATACCACACTAATTTTGACAGTAAACTCTACTAGTTAAATGGCAAAAATAATCTCTCTTTTTTTTCTTTGCTTTGTTTTTTCATCTGTTATTGTACTGCGAATACTTGGACCACTAATATAAAAAGGGTTGAAACCCACTGAGCCAGAGATTTATTACTCACACAGCCTGTAGGAGAACAAGGCTCTAAGCTAAGTCACTGGGCTCTTCAACTTTTAAGGATTCTGAGTGCACTCAGATCCTTCCCAGAAAGGTGTGTGGGCCCAGCTGGAAATATGGCACACACACACCCCCTCACGCTTTAAAAACATGCAGCTGGTAATACAGTTATTGTGCTGAAGGGGAAGGGAAAAGCCAGAGAGAGGGATGGAGTATTGGGGGACAGAAAGCAGGGATCTATCTGTGGCTACCCAGGGAGGCATGGGTCCAACCAGCTACCAGGGGTTTCACCAGCAGGAACACCTCTGCTGCAGAAACAGACTCTTTAGAGTATAAATTCCCCTGGACAATCTGGCTACCCTTCTGTGCTCTGTGCCCCTAGTTCACACAGATATCCCTGGAAGGGAAGCACACATGCTATCAACATCACTGACATTCAAAATGTATGAGCAAAGCAAAATCAATAAAAAGAAGCAAGACTTTTGTAAGACCAACTAATACAATTGCAAAAACAATTAAATAGAAAGGCTTTGAGTCACATGGAACCTTGAAGAACAGTTTCTTGCCTAGAAATTGTTTGCTTTTTTCCCAGTAACTTTTCAAATCAACAACAATTGATTTAACATGGAGGATTACCTCCCAGCACAAAACAGTGATTGTCTTAGATTTGGCAGCAAAGAGTCAGTAATGGCTGGGAGAGACCTGAGATGGAAGGCCTATCTAAAACACAGAGACATTTTCTGAGATCCAGAAATGAACTCATAATCACAGGACAGGACATACTTGTCAAATCTTATATTTCATTTGCTTTGTAGAAAACATTCATAATTACAAGTCTTCTAGAACTGCATGATAATGTGAAAACTGATAATAATAAAATCCCCCAAACAACTATTTTCATTCCGAATCTCAGAATAAAAGGGGAATAACTTTAAGGAAAATTTATGCCACCTATAATATGCTGTTTTTATCAATTTAGTTCAGAGAACTTCCTGAAAATTAATGAGTGTCACTGAAATGATTTACTTGCTGACTTGGTGTCTCGGGGATTACCAGCCTGACAGAAAGAGGAAAAATGTATATACACACACTTCTGGGTACAGAAATTATTTTCCTTTTGTCATGTATAAACAAAAAGCAGCAGTATTTTATACTGCAATAATTTATGAGCAAATATCTTCACTGACACAACAATTTTGCAGCTACCCACACGAGGAATGATTGCATGATGGGATTTTGTTTGAGATGTATAAATTAAAATTTTGTCATAAACCCAGAATATTTAGCAAGGCTCTCTGTCTTCACTAGGGTTCATTTTTATATATTAAAAGAAAAAAAAAAAAAACAAAAAAAACCATAAGGATCTAAACTAAGGGCTGCATATCAAAAAAAAGGGATATTCAAGTATGGCTGCCTGGCATTTCAATGTACCTAAATTAAAAATGAGTGATAGAAGGACAGTATCACCTTGTGTCATGCAAGCCTTCAAAGTAAAAAATATGAGAAACAAGAAAACAACATGCACTTGTGGATTTACAAATTATGTCAATACTGTATGAAGTGCTGAATACACCATAAAGTGCTGGATTTTGTACCCTTGGTTTAATCATATAAACTGTTACAAATGATCAATAGCCAATAGGATAGAATGAATAGATTTTATTTTTCCATTTTAAATCTATCTGGGACAGCCACGTGAAACAACATTTGAATGTTGGGTGAAACAGCCGACTGACAGCAGGGCTGCTATCTCGCACTGTTCCACAATTTTCTGGTGGTTGAGTCCGGGTTCTTATACTGTATTTTGTGCCTCCCGGCAGCAGAGGTATTGTGTTTTCAAATTCAAACCCAGTCTTTCACTTGATGATGAACCCTGAACAGATTTCCCGGTGCTGGGCCGCGTCTGAAAGGATTTTCCGGGAATCTTCTTTTGGGATGATGATGTCGTCAAATTCAGGGTCCACCCTCGAAATGGGTATCGATGGGTTGATGGTGGGTTGATGGTCCAGGTGCCCAAGATCTGATTAGCTCAAGGAGCTACATCCTGGCAAGCCACCCTCCTTTCTGGTGTAAATCAAGATGTTAGTTTGTATACAAAGCATGTCCCGGTATTTGGAGAATGCCTGTCCCAGTCTGGGAATCAAGGTTACTTTTATACTCACAGGGTTACAGAAAATATACAATTCTATCATCTACTATAACTTCTATGTTGAATTGCACAAATTTATGATCACATCTATTACATAAACCATTACATGTTTCTTTTTCCATATCTGTTGCAAAGCATAATTCACAGGCTGCAGCCAAGAGACAGATACTGAGCAAATACAGTGAGAAATATCTTGACCAAATCAGATTTCAGCTTAAATACACAAAACAAACGCTAGAAGTTTCCAACAGCAAGATCTTGAGGTGGAAATAAAGTATTTTTCTCATACTGAGAGTGGAAAATCTTCCCAAAAGATACAATCTTTAGTACAACCACTAAATCAATTTACAGGATGTAGACGGATTTCACATTAGTTTCTCTGTTGGACATCAACAGCATCTTGAGGAGGTTTCTAGCTTTAGATTCATTCTACCTGACTTCATACTGTAAATATCTACATCTGAACGTGTATTCTCAGCTGCCCATTTTGACAACAAGGAAAACTAAGGTTTTTTGGACCATGATTCATCTTATCTGTTGTAGACATCTGCTGTAGGCTAAACTGAATTGCCCTGGCAATGACTCAGTCTCTCTGGAACTGTAAAGGGAGTCTGGGAAGACCCACTAAGGTGAAGGGATTTACAAAGGAGGCATGTAAATCTGAATGGAGGAATCTCCCTCCCTGCATCAAAGGTGTGAAATGCCGTCTCCCTCCCTGTGCCCTTCACTCCCTTGAAGCAAGAAGCAGAAACAAAGTGGGAAGTGATAATTTGTTTATACAGTTCTTATTTGCACACGTGTCAGTGCAATGTTAAAAATGTAAAGCATAATTTAGAGTACAGGTTTAGATGAGATGAACTTCCTCTCATTTCTTCTGCTAAGGAATCTTAGCAGTCCATAACAGAACAAAAATAAGCTTTGGGGGATGAAATAAACACAATATGCAGGCTGCCTTCTTATTTCTACTCTGCAAAGAAACTGGGTTTGCTGTTTACAAAAAGGACTGGCTCTAAATATGATCCCCTTGCATGAATTTGAGGAAGATAATTATTCTTAAATGAGAGTCTGATTTTTTTTTTCTTGCAGAGCAAAGGACAAGCTGACCACTATAGATTATTAACTTGAGGCTAATTGTATGGGTTAGATGCTTAGTGGATAAATCAGAGGAGGAAGTATCTTCTCAAAGAGAAGAAATAAAAACAGCAGTGAAAACTATGTACAAGACCATTGATTTTTCCTAGTTCATCTGGAAAATAAGAGCATGACTAAACAAATATATGAAATAGGAGGTAATTTGAAAATTAGACTGAAGTTGTAAAACTTGTAAGGGTTAATAATGCTATAATGAAAGACATTAAAATTTGGTGAAAATATTTGCAGTAAATTATACTTCTGTGACAGTTGTCAGTGGGTGGTTCTTCACCTTCTCATGATTCCTGTATATTTCTTTTTTCTTCTCTGAGACTATTTTTGGGTTCACCAAGTAAGTTTCTCTGATGAAAAATCAAAGTTAGAATATAGTTTGCATGGCAACAGGCTTCACAAATCTTTTTAAGAGTACAGAAGGCATGATAATGTTCAAAATACACCACCCTGTGTTTTTCCACATGAAACATTTACCTATGACTGAAGACAGTCTTCTTAACCACACTAGAGGCTAATTTTACACAGAACTCAACTAATTTTCGTATTTCTAGCTTCATCACTGTTGTAGTCATTGGCTGCACCTATCAAAACAGGAAGGAAAGAGCTGTCAAAAAAAAAGTACAATGCCAGATACAAGACAGTGCAGATTTGAGGCCTCATGCTTTCAGAGTTCCCACAGGGGCACACCACAGCCCATTCTCTTCCTCCTTTGTTCGTAGGGGAAAAAATATTAATAGTAAAAATGCAAAATGTTTTAAAAAGCAAATACATAAGACCCAGTAGAAAACAAAAAATATTTTTAGTGACAAATGTAACAAAACTAGTTAATCATGTTAATCAATAGGCATGCCAAGAAGTGATGAAGCACAGCAGGTTGAAAATTGCAAGAAGTTGTGTAAAGCTGGTTCTCTTTGTGAAGCAGAAAGTAGTGTCCAACATCCTCAAGTATGCAGGAGAGAAACTTACTCCTGAGCTTGGCTGTGTCTAAAAAGGGATCTCACAAACAGATCTCATAAGAGACAGAATATCTATCATCAAGTGCCCTGAAGTGCCCATCAAATGCAAGAGTCTCTTCTTGAGGGTACAGTGCCACCACTATCCCAGCTCTCCCCACCAAACAGAACCATGTGGAGACAATGGTGTTGAAAAGTCTACTTCAGGTAAGAGGGAGTGAGAGGAAGCAAAAGAAACCCAAATAGGTGACAGTTATGACTTTGATCATCATCCTTACCCATTTCTAAAATTGTAACTAATTTCTTACAGATAAGAACAATATAGTGAAGACTCATAATTTCCTCAGAAATATCTTTAACATAGCAGCCATTTTTCACTGAGGATATTTGATGTATTTTTTTATTTGTTTTTGTCGTGTTGTTTAACATATTCCTGAAAAGCAGTTCACTGAGGACAAAATAGAAATCTGAATAGAGTAATACATGGATTGCTTCTCCATCTCTGGAGACTCAGATTCAGACTCTAATGTGATTTCTACAAAAACATCAGGTACAATATCTGACTAGAATGATATTTCAGGTCATGATTATTTAGATCTTTTAGGACCTATTCAATATGCTCTGTTGAATTTTTTTGTAATGCCAAAATCTTCCTGCTAATGGATTTTATCAAACCAGTGCAATATATAATGTTAGACCCAAGTAAAGTACAACGACTGTCAGATTTTCATTTCTAAAAGGGAAACTCAGAGCAGTCTTTTTCTTCTTTTCTCTTGTGAGATTTGGAATGACTGAAATCCAAGTCATTAGCATTCAGGTTGTTTATGGCACTACAAAATGATGAAAGTAGTTTGAAATGAATAGTATCTTAAAGTGTGAGACATTTTGTGAAATTATGCATCTGTTTCTTCCTTGGAAAATCTGACTGCCCGCCAAGGCGTAGCAAGGCAGAGAGACTGCAATTAAATCAGATAAAATTTTATTATGGTGTCCAGTTCAGGGCCTCAGCAGTCCAGGTAAGGAATTTTTAGCATCATCAGTATGCATAAAACACACTTTGAAAATAAAAATAGAGTATAAGATATCTATTGTAATCTTCCCATATTTTATTAAAATAACTTGAATTTGTAAATTGATGGAAATTTGAAAATATTTAGAAAAGGCTCTAAATATCTGATCTTGTGATCATGTTAATAATCCAATTATTATAATACTCACAAGACAAATATTTACCTGAGAGTCCTTAACAGGTTAATTAAATACAAAAATGTTACCATGCAAAATAGAAGAAATACCTTGTAAAAAATCCTAGTCACATTTTTGATGAATTAAATATAGATGACAGTCAAAGAGCTAACCATTTTTGACCACATGTAAAAGCTCTTAATTTAAAACCCTCCCAAAAAAAAGCTTAATTGCCAGGCTGGGAGCAGTCATAGTAGCAGTTTGTCATCTTTTTGGGTCTTGATTCAGAAATTAGTTCCCAGTGAAGGAAAATATGCACATACTTACATTTAATTTCAGAGGCATGTTTGCATATACCTAAAATTAAACATGTATTCAGCTAATGAGGTGAAATGCATTTTCAAGGGCTAGAGTCCAAAGTCCTGGTTTGCATATCATACTCAGTTGCCTAGACACACTAGTTTTATTAAATATACCACTGGATTTTGTTCCTCTTGCTTTCATTACTATATCCACTTTTTTTTTTACATGCATTTCAAGTAGTTTATTTTGGGTCAGGTATGCATCATGAAAATGCTGATTTTGTCTCTAATTTTGTGTGATCTCTATAAAGTTTATAACTATCCGATTGTTGGAAAATGCAAAAACTGATATATTAAAATACTTGGAAATAGAAGGAGGTTTGTATGTTAAGTTAAGCCCTATAGTAAATTTTACAAAGTGTTAGTAAAGGTTTCTATTTTATTATCAAAAGTCCAAAAAATATAATTTACTGCTGATAAAAAATGTATACACTACAGCGGTTTTGAAAGGAATGAGGAAGGTTAATACAGATTTAGAGAGACATTGATCAAGGAAAAGTGAAGATATTGCTGCATTTTGTGTTCTTTAGCCAGAGGGAAGTTAAAGGGCTGAATTTAGCCACATTCCCAAAGGACAGGTGACAGCAGAAAAAAAAAAACAAACCCAAAACACATAACTCAGTAACATCAATGGAACAAAGATGTTAACGATAAACTAGGCTCACATCCTCATAGAATGGTTTTGGTTAGAAGGGACCTTATATATCGTGTATTTCTAATCCCTCTGTCATGTGCAGAGACACCTTCCAGTATACCAGATTGTTCAAAGCCCTGTCCAACCTGGCTTTGAATGCCTTTAGGGTTAGATAAGTGCTACATGTGTGAGGCAGATCCCACACATTGCATTTGATGTGATGTTCAACTTAGGAATGACTCACAGTATAAACATCCACCTCCAGTACAGACAGCTCACTTTACTGAGTTGTTTATTTTGTAAGCATGGGGAGGGGAGGGAGGGGTTCAGGAGTCATGATGAGTGTTGGGACCTGGAAAACAGCTGAGAGACACCAGGTTGTGGCTGCAGAGGCATTCCACTAATTCCTCAGCCACCTGTGGGATTCTGCAAATCAAAGCCTTTTATTTTGTGACTTAGAGCACAAGCAACATAATATAGAAGATGGGTAGAATTGAGATTACCTCTTCATTGGGTCATTGGGTCCTTGTGTCATTTCTGAATTCTGCATAGGCTTTCTAAACAAAAATACATAAATAAAACAAACTTCTCCCCTCTGCATATCCAACCAGCAGGCTACAGCTTTCTCCCATTCTGGCTATGTAGTCATTCAAGTTGTGCAGGTAGTTAGTTCTCTGTAGCCTCCTGTAGTGGTTTGAAAGCAAAACGAGTGAGAGGCTTCAAGTCAGAAATACAATTTAATAGGAAGAAGAGAAAAAGAATAAAATAAAATAGATGCAATAATGCAAAAGACCACTGACAGAGTCAAAATACAACCTGAGCGAGATGATGGGAGCAGTGATCCCGTAGAAAGGTCTGGTAGCTCTGATTCTCTGGGAATCCAGTGGGTAAGGGCCCCCATATTGTCCCAAATCCCAGATTATATCCAGGTGAGAATGCTTGGCTCCTCCCCCTGGGTGGAGCATCTCACAATGGGATAATGAGTCATACAGGGGGTCCTTCATGGCCCATTAAAGAGAGAGAACTCTCGGAGGGAGTTACCTATGAGTCATGCAGCAGGCCATTAACAGAAGACCCATTAACAAAAGACCCATTAGCAGAAGACCCATTAGCAGAAGACACCTTAACAGAAGAGGGAGGGGCGAATCTGGAAGAGCACTGCTTCAGCAATTGATTTCAACAGTTCATGAAGATGGTGATAGAATACTTTGTGCATATCTTATACTACAACCCAGGATACCTCCTGTCCCAGATACTTATGTGAGAAATCAGAGCTGTGGGCTCACCTCCTGTTAGTCTGCAGGAGATGATTGCTCTAAGTACTGGAAGAAAAGGTTTACCGCACTATTTTTACTATGAATTATTGCTGAAGTGAGTTAAGGTGTAAGACTTTAAGTGGCCTCTTCCTGAAACTCAGGCCCATGGATAGCAGTTTTCATAGCTAGACTGAGGAAAATATTTGTTGATTGTTTGGTTTTGTTTTCCCATAGGGAATAAAAGCCATGCACCTTTCCCTATACCAGTCTCAAAAAAAAGCATGTAAAGTAATTATACTTCAGCTAAGCATGAGGCAATTCACCCCAAGGGAGGTAACAGCCCAAATGCACCCAAAAGGGTTTCGCAGATGTTTTGTGAAAGTGGAAGACATTTCATTTTTAATGGTATAGGTGGGTGGATGCTGTGCTTCAAGCCTTGCAAAGAGATCAGTTCTCTGGGCTTGATGGGCAACATACATCTGCTTTAAGTTGTGTTTTGATTTGTAAATGAAAGGTAAAGTAGGAAGTAGTCACCTAGCAACAATAGGGACCTCAATTCTGATATTTCTGTGTCCATTTCATTAGAACCAGTTAAAAAATTAGAAAAGAGTATCAGCATGTACCAGCATCTCCTATTGTATAATCATTCTGAAAAGATTAAATACAAGAAGACAAAAATAGAGCTCTGTAACTTTGTTTTTAGCAGAGTTAACACATTTGGATCTTGGGTATTGCAGCATCCTCACAAATGTCAGAACAGTTTTGTAAAATTTGGAAGGAAGTTGCCTAGAATTTTTTTTTCTATTTTCATCTTCTTTTATGCCCGGCTGAAGAAGAGATTCACAGCAAACCATTTTCTGCATTTATTACAACCCTCAGCACAAGACAGATTGGGTTGAGAGTGCAAAAAATAAATAAATGGATCAAATTTTTCCATTTTTTGACAGTATTTATTCATTTTAATGGCTGGATGCTCCCATTAATAGCAACAAATCTGTAGGAAGGAGTGAAACCAACAGCCTTGAGCCAAACACCCTACAGAAAATCTGACACAGAACAGGAGGGTGTTTTTTGCAACCTCAGGATTAACATCCCCTTTTTTCATAGTCATTACAACAATGGCAATGGGAAGGTTCGCAACACAGATGTGGTATGAGTGACAGAAATGGGAAGTGGTGCAAAAATTTCTCACTTATTCCCATTACATCCTCAAAAGGATAATCTCTCTTCTCTCCTCATGTACTTTCTACTTCCTGTGAAATATTCCTTCCCTTCCCCATAAAAGGCTGTTCTGTAATTCCTAGGTGTTCTAAGTCATTCTGTTTCCACAGGAGCTACATGAATGTGTCTGACCCCATTTCACTGTGGCACTGAATAACATGGCAACAAGGTTAGAAGAAATAATGATAATAATAAAAAAATAATAAAAAAACAGACAAACATTTTACAATAGAAACCTTAATCATGTAGTTATAAGTTTAAAAAATGTTTGGAAGTCTTTCCCATTTCATATGGTCCTGCTGCTAAAAAAAATTTCCCTAAGGTTCCTGCTGCATCTCTCCTATAAATGATTCTCTTTGATCAGAATCCAGTGCAAGCAGGGCTTCTTTTTCAGTCTTACAGAGGCAATGATTCCATATCACAGCACTGAAACCCTTGACAGCTCAGTGGGGGTGAGAAGAAGAAGCAGGATTATCTAAAAAAGAGAGAAAAAAGGGGAAGCAATTCAAAGTCAGGCCAAAGATGACAGGAGAATCAGGATAGGCAGCTGTACAAATTCATACATGATCTCTGCCAGAGATGTGGTATGTAGGGGTGAATGACAACTTCTAATTAAAGTTGTGACTGATTACCATGTAAGAAATGACACAATTTGTTGAAGACCTGGATCCAAAGATGAATCACTTTTATTTGTGGAAAATGCTAATTTAAAGTTATGAATTTTTAGAGGAACATCTGTGGCTTTTTTTTTTTTTTTTTATAAATTCGCTCCATAATTAAATCTTTCCATACTTCTACTGAAACTTTTAAATTGTCATTTATCCAAGCACTGACTGTGCATTACACTGTGTAAGGAGGAAGAAATACTGAAAACAAAATTTGGAAGAGACCTAATTCAGCAGCCCTTATTTGAAATTCCAGGAATGATGCAGTTTTAACACACACTATCTATTGTTGTGTAATAGATTCACAGATCTCTATCTAGCAACTCAGGATATTATTTTGCAGAGGTTTTGAATTGTTTACTTGTCACATATGCATGTGAAATGAATTCATACCCCCTTTCAAAGAGACACATGAATATGAGCATTATTCAGACACATGTGCTGACTCACTTGAAAGCACATTTTGAAACTGGATTCACACTGAGATTAGCCAGCTTCTGTGCAGTTTTCTCTTGAGAGCTGTCTCAATTGTTGTCCAAATTAATATTTTTCAATACAGAAGACTAAATTTTTGTCACCTTCTACTGGTTGCTTCATATTCCTCAGGCAGGGCAAAGCCCCTGGGAATCCACTTGGTGCAGAGTTTTCTCAGCATGAAGTCTTTGTATGGCCAGATACTGCTTTGCCACCTGTTCTGATTTGATCTCACATGGAATTTGTCTCCATGGTATTTTTTATCTTTAAATACCTAAAACAGAGTGTTTAACATTTTTAATAAGATCAGTATCTTAAAACACAGTCACATAGATAAATATTTTCCAAACACCTTTCTTTACTGCCTTGCTCCAGAATTCAAATTACATTTTACACTTAAAGGTAACTCTGAATTCTGAGGCATTAATTATCACATTTTCACACTATTCAGAGATATTATATACCTCTAGGCTGTTGTCAGATGATCTTAGCTTTAAAAACATGAGAATGGAGAGAAAAGATTTTGCATATTTGCTCATGCCATCGTTTATGCTTATAGTTAGCTTTACAAAGCTGAAAGTTAAACTGTGCATTTATTTTGCAGCTCTTTATACTTTGTCTTTATGTAAATTACGTTTGGAGAACAGGCAATAAAATGTGGAAGTCAAATTTTATGACTTTTTTTTTTTCTGAAGTTACACGCTATTATGAGTTACCAATTAAGTTACGTATGTAAAAACCATCTTTCCCTGTGAGATTAAGGAAACAGGTAATTGAGGTAATTAATTAACGGTAAAATAAACATACAAATATGAATGTACTTCTGCCCAATTCTTTTCCTTCCATTTAGCAGGGGAAGCGTGGTCTTGCAGCTGTTATGGTTTTCTGTGTCGACACGTCTCAGAGCTATGGCAATAAGATGTCCAGAGCACCATTCCCTCTTCAGCAAGGTCTGTACTGCACTATATTATGATACTGAAGCAAATTACAGAAAAAAAATGAGCCTTGAAATCTTGCCAAAATAAAATAAAATAAAAATCTGGTCAGAAAAGCAATGTGCCTTTTCATGTCACAGAATCACAGAATCATAGAATGGGTAAGGTTGAAAGGGATGACAGTGGGTTCACCTGGTCCAATTTCCCGGCTCAAGGGAACTTGTTTTTACTCAAACATTAAAAAGCCCAAGTGTTAGTTAAACCTACAGAGGAGAGAGGACCAGAAATACTCTGTATTCTTAACTGACAGCTCTGCTATCAGAATCCCAACTGCTAATTTGAGTTATGCTCTTTTAAATCTCATCACTGATGTAGAAGCTTCTGTAGGTGAGTTATCAACCCCGCCTCACACATTCCCCACTTTTCAGTAAGTTTTTACAGGTGCCATTGTTTCGTCCTGCAGTTTATATTTTGTCAAGCAGTCATGGTATGGTGTTGGCACCCAACAACAATCCAGCATTCTAAATAATGTATGGATTTTGTACTCTCTGCATTAAAGGAATCCTTTCCCAGTAGCCCCAGCAAAGACTATTCTGGCAGCACATAGGAAAAAACTTTGTTCAATACATTGGTGTAAGTATTAGAGATGGCCTGCCCTTTAAAGAAGACGTGGTTTTGCTTACTGATTAGAATTAGACTTGTTCTAATACTTTAGATCTTCAACCGAAGATCAAAAGGCATCACTATGGAAAAAGACACTATTTAAAAAGTAGTGATTATGGATAAATATTGTATAAATATTGAAAACATTATTTTTGAAAGGATAGTATTCTCCAAAAGTTGTAAAGTATTCACTTTTCCAAGTATTAAATGCTTCTTTTAGGCTTTCCTGTATCATAATTTAAATAAAATATGTAAAGCTGACATTTTATGTCATCTCTCTATAAAATAAGGCAAGCTCATAAACCAGTCTGACTGCAGATGATAACAATATACAACTTTGGTTCAGAGAGCACATACTCTTAAATCCAAAAGTGCCTTTTGAAGTTCAATCCCTTATACTTGTCACAGCCTTCTGCCCTCTCATGAGAGAAGTCTCTCCTCAGTTCTATAAATATAAGATTTGGTGGGAAATGCAATTTTGACAGCTACCATTCTGGATTACATCGCAAGGAGCTGGACACTGTGCAAAGGTAAACTGAGGAGGGCAGACAAACTCCCTTTTGTAGCATTGTATCAGGCTGTCTCCTGATCTGAGATATAAAAGAACTCATCAGCCTCACTTGCTAATGAGCAGTGCCTTTGGTTTCATTATCCAGGGACATTTCACTTTCATACAACAGTGCCAGAGCACTTCAGTCAGAAGAGCATGTTTGACAAATTTGGTCTCACATTTTTTTGCTCCTTCATTTTCCACTGATGGAGGAGATTTTTGATGATAGGAAAGATACAGAGTATGCCGCAGTGAGACTTAAACACCAGGTATGTGAGATGGTGGAGGCTGATGATACAACTGCATGAACTACAAATATCCTTGGGGAAAACCATGAGTCCCTTGCACCAAGAAGATTCCCACCTAGACCCTCTGATCAGCAAGCTGGCTGATTCAAATACTTCTGCAGCAGAAAGAATAACCTCCAGAACAGGGTAGGGAATAGTTGGCCAACTGTCACCCATGAGAAGTATCAATGGCTGCTGAGATTTATTTTGTTCATTAATATCTTGTAAACAGGTTAGAGGTTAACAAGGAATAGTTTGATATCTTTCCTGGACCCAGACAATGCAGTCCTAAAGAGGCCCACCAAGAGATGAGGGTAAGCAGTAGGTTCATATCCCAGATAGTGATGGGAAAATATCCAGACTGTCATGAAGAAATTTCATAGTTCTAAATGACTTTGAAAAAAGGTTTTGTGTCCCTTGATTCAGAGCTATTCTACAGTTTGTGCTCTCTGTAATAGCAGAGGTAAGGGAGAAAAATCTCCTTTAGTTCAAGAGCTCAGGACACTAGCAAAGGATTTCAGTTGTTGTAAACCAAAGAAACTGAAAAATAAAAATTTGCAGCATATTATGTGTACATGCAAGGCAAGAAAAAAGGTTTTAAGTGATATATCCAGCTGACTTTCTGTGGCTCACATTTCCAGTTGGTCTTAAGCAAGCATTGTTGTCAGCAGAGGTGCATCACTTTCTGGTAGCTGATTCTCATACAATAACTTCAGTAATGCAGTATTGATTTTCACCAGCTGATGCCTTCAAAAACAGACTTTTAGTTTATAAGAAGTTAAAGTCTTCATTATTATTATTATTATTATTATTACCATTATTATCATTATTATTACCAGAATGGACATGACAAGGATAACCTGGGAACTTCACTACAATCTCCGTTGCTGCTGTTCTTATTAGAAGTGGTATACAATTGTTTGTGAAGCCTGTTTTCATGCAGGCCTTGAGGTTTAAAAAGGGTCTCATCTAAATGTAAAGCTAAGGTAATAATATTATTTTCCTGAGAAGTCAAGTTAATGAACTGTTGAAAAGAATTTTGACATGCCCAGATAGAAGGCAGGTACAACCAGAATATATCTTTTTTTTTCCCTAGCCTGGTCTAGCCCCACAACTTGTAATTATTCCACCATGTACACTATTAAAACCGCATGTTTTATTATTGTTCATTTTTATGTTTTCAGTTTAAGTTTTATAAATTTTATAACCGGCAATTCTTACTTTAATGATCTAACAGTGGTGGTAAATGCTTAAATCAAATTGACTGTATCAGGGAACTGTAACCAGGTGAGAAAGTATCAGTTACAGCAAATATAGGACACAGATGTTTATAGAGAAAAAGGAGAAAGAGACAGATTTTTAAAGAAGGTTAAGTTCATACCATATTTTATGATTCTTTTAGAAAAGTTCAAAACACTTCAGGAAATGCCTTCTGTAAGGCACTTGATCATAACAAAAATGCTTAACAACTGAATGATAAGTAAACAGCTGTTTCAAAGCCACCAAATATTATTCCCAGATTAGCATTTTGCTGATAACAAAATTCTGGTTTAAGGAATACGACAAGAAAAAAAGCCATGAATGCATGCCTTAAGGGAATATGAGATTATATTAACTTTGGTAGGAAGCAAAACTAGAACTGGTTATAGCAATGAAAAAATCCACAGATTTGAAAATTATCCATTTATTCCAGTATCCTAAACAATAGGCTGTGATTGTAACAATCTGGAGTGCTTCATAGGAAAAAAACTATCAATTTTCCCCTTTAACACAGTTGCTGAACATAAGAAAACTTACCCTGACCAAGCTGATTATAGCTGTTCTGAAGTCGTTATCTGTAGTTACATTGCTAAGCAAAATAGTATGGAGTTAGGCAAAGATCAGCTAGTAGTAAATACGAGCCAAATTAATGTCCTTGGTACAACCAATAGTTTAAAAGAAATCCCAGAAACTGCAGTGTCATGGGGGACTCATTTGTATACAAATAAAAAACCTTGCACATAGAGGTGGGAGATGCCCCATTCCTGGAAACATTCGAGTTCAGGTTGTGTGGGCCTATGAGCAACCTGATCTAATTGAAGAAATCCCTGGTCATTGCAGGGGTTTGAACTTGATAGGGTATGAAGGTCCCTTTCAAACCAAACTATTTTATGTCCTTCTGTGAAGGACGGACAGATGTTCTATTTTTTTCTGGTTTTTTTCTTTCATTTCGATTCATAAGAACCACAGCATACTACAGTCTCACCTGTAGGTGGTGTTACAAAGAAATGTGCATGTTCTAAAGGAATGTGCCAAAGTAACCTTTCCTAAAATACACAAATTTAATAAGAGCAATAAGAATCTTTAATTCTATGACTGCCTGCCTGTAATCATTCAACATCCTTCTATCTTTTCAGTCTTAGTCAGAATCCACATAGAGCTACAAGAGAAAAAGTCCAGAGATCGTCTTAACTATACATTCTTGTTGTCCCTCTCTATATCTGACCAAATCATCAACACCTCAGTAGCTCAAAGCCTGACCCTATTCAACTCATGAGAAAAGCTGAAGCAGATCCAGAGTAAAATATGATATGCTCTCTGGCAAGAATATACTGTGAAACAATCTCAAGGTTAACTCACTGACTAGCATTTCATGAACATAACTTTTTTCCAGTATCATCTGGTTTATCTTGACAAACAATCCCTTAGTATTTCATACATTTATAGCATCTACTTTGAAATATAGAAGAATAAGCAGGAAGGAAATCTTCCAGATTCAGTAATTGCCATCTGGCCCAGAGCACTGAAGCTTGACTCTGGGTTCTTGAAATAGTACCTTGCTTGCTTAAAACTATCAATTTAGATTCGTGGTCTCCATCCTTATCTTCAAAGCCCACAGTATCCCAGAAGTGCCATTAGAACACCAGGTATTCAGTGTTCTTAACATAATACTGATATAAAACTCACACATGCTTGTAAACAGGAGTCAAAACAAGCCTCTGTTCACAGTGTGATTAGGACAGAAAGGTGGTGAATTTAGACAATATATTTAATGCTGTCTTTATAGCAGCCAGAAAGTTTGCTGAACACCATAAAGCCCATGTAAAAAAATTGACACTTACTATCAGACTGGCTTCACAAACACTTGAAAATGATATGGTCCTTTAAGATTTCCTTACAAACATAATAGCAGAACATCTTGTCATATTCCCAAACTCTCCTCTTGCATATGTTATTCTGTAATTCTTGAAAGAAACAGAGAAAATAAACCCAAGATTAGTATTTGGCTACTGTTGATGGTAGAATACATTTAGAAGCGTTAAAAAAATATCTGTAGTGCAGTAATTGATACACCAAAAATTAAAGGAAGCATGGAGTAATTTATAAGACAGTAAAGAGTTTCTATTATGGAAAAAGACAATAACGACTACATATGTTCTACAGAAAGGATATTGTAAACTGTGTCACTGAAGATTGAAGTTCCTGAATTCGTTTTGCTTGCTCAATTGTTTTCATATGAATTGCCATTGATAGAAAGCCACACATTCTGTACTGCATCATAAAAATCCCTGCAATGCAACACTTTCCTTCTCAAGCATGGCTTGCACTAGGGTAAACACAGTACCAGTAAAGAAGATCCTACATTATTTCTTAATCAAAACCTTAATAGGTCTAATACAGATATCTTTTCTTAGGAAAGGACGGTCTACAACTCAATACCTTAGGTGTTCTGTTGAAAAACAGATTAGAAATGGAGGTACCAATCCACGTCTCTGAAAATTAAAGCATCCATGAATGGTAATAATAAAATGTATATGACACCTGGGTATCTAGAATCGTCTCTCACGGATGAAAGATCAGCTAATAGGCAGAAATCACTCTACAGTTTCCAGAGGGAAGTCCTGGTCTTGCAGATTAGGAAATTTTGTCATCTCTCTGGAGCTTGTCGGAGGCCTCTATGCCATAGGCACATAAAGTGTAAATACCCAATGGGCAGCATCCTTATCTCTAAGGTTCAAGCACTTACATTTCAGTGAGGTATTACAAAGTTAGGCAGCTGCCCCTAGGATTAACTCAATTTTTATGTCAGATGGTAGAGAAAGAGTAGTTTGCACTGACAGCAGCTCATTGACCACAAGATTAGATAAACCATATGACTCTTTGCTACAGTTTGCATAGGTCCTTATGCCTTAAGTGTATGCATGCCATTTAAAAAACCTGAACTAAAATCCCATGGAAGTTATGGTTATGAAAAAAACAGCAGCAGCTCCAATTTATTATGGTAGCATCATAATTCAGTGTGTCAGTCCAAATCCATCCTTCACTGATAGACTCTTTTCACCCTGTCACTGTGTCTTGGCTTGCAATATGTAACCAAAAATGTGTATTCTATTTCCATCTGTTGAAACTGGTTGGAGAGGTGTTTTCTTTATCTCTTGTATAACCCATTCCTCAACTCCGGGAGGGAGGAGGGGGTGGGTGCCGTCTGTTAATGAGCCAGCTGTTAAAAACCAGGTGGAACAATGTTCCTTATCGCTTCCACTTACCCATCCTGCCTCCAGGGGGGATATCTTCTGTTAATGAGCCATTAAGGCTTATCACATGACTGATAAAATTACATCATCCCATTGTGAGATGCTCCACCCAGTGGGAGGAGCTAGCCATTCCTACTTAGATTAAAACTGGGAGTCCTAAACACCAAGGCAACCTGTTTTCCACTGGATTCCAGAGGAAGACCAGACCCATCTCACCACCACTGGACCCTTTCTACAGGATCATCTTTACTCCAACAGAACCACATCTGTTACCAAAGGAGGATTTATTTGGACTGCTCCCAACACCCTGACCAACAGGGTGTCAGGTCGTATCTCTGACTGACAGGGTTTTCTAGGATTTTTGTTTGATTGCTTGCTTGTTGGGTTTTTTTTTGTACTACTACATTTGTATTTGTAATATTCCTAATAAAAAACTGTTATTCTATTCCCATATCTTTGCCTGAAACCTCCTAATTGCAAAATTATAATAATTTGGAGGGAGCGGGGGTTTACATTCTCCATTCCAAGGGGAACGCCAGCTTTCCCTATCAGATACCTGTCTTTCCAAACCAAGACGCACTAATGCAGCAGTAGCTCAATCCAAGAAAAACTCATACCATCTATAGATCTTAATCTATATGATCATATATATATATGATCACAATCTTATGCATTAGGATAAAAGATACACAAAAACATAGAGGAAGGTCTTCAGCCAAGAGTTATCAGACTCTTTGTATCAATGATAGAATGCGTTTCTCACAGTTGGCTGTGCAACTTTAGCAACAAACTTCTAATTGAAAACACTTTAAATGATATGCACATTTAACTAACATGCTTGATGTGATTTTTCACAAACTTCAATTGGAGAACTATGTTCTAAGCTAGCATGCTCTCTCAAATGAGAAGCGAGTGACAGCAAATTTATGCATACATCCAGATGATTATATCTAAAACATGAATTAATGTCACACTAATTGACAACCTTCTCTAAAATTAAACCAACAACAGTCCTTCTCCAGCTGTACTTCTGCTATCCTGAACAGATTTGTGTTTCAGAGATGGGCAGCTCTGCTGGCTCCAGGACCTGCATGTTGAACATCTCACCTCATCAAGTGCTCCAAAGCCATAAATGCCACATAACCACAGAGGTGAAATATGGTGTGGTCTGTGCGTACTTCACAAACTGGAAATGACTACACTGTCCTTGTCCTATAATTTGAATGTCAGGATCCATCTGCAGGGATCCTGGCATTTAAATTACAGGACAAGGACTGTGTAGGCAAGCCTGATGGAGCCAGCCAACCATGCCAACCCAAACAACCTCTGATTGCTCCCTTCTCACATCCAGGCAGCCTGTGTACCTACGGCCTTTCCAGCATATGTTGTACAGTGTAAGAGGCCTAGTCATGGGTTTCTATGTTGTTTAAAAGCCTCAACTTCATCACTGTTTTAATTTCTTTTTTCCCCTTTCTTTCCTTTATGCCTAAAGATCAATAGAGTATTCAGACATACTGCCTTGTAACTTGATAGTGATCTGCCCCAAGGTATGATGGTTCAACCATTTTTTTAGTCTGAGGGTCTCTATTAGCACCAGGATGTGACAATGATTGGGGGATCAAAGCCCAATACGGTAGAAGAGGATCTCTCTTTTCCTGTCAGACGTAAAAAGTATGGTATTATAATTCATATTTCTTGTCACCCTCATGCTTTCTCCCTGTAAATAATTATAGCTTCTGTTCACTTATTCATATATTTAAAAAAATTCACTGGTTTATTTATTTTCTTTGAATTTATTTGCATGTATTGTGCCCTCTCATCAACTCAAATGCTAATAGAGATTCTTTGTATCATTTGCAACAATAATCATATTTTCATCCTTTCATATTTATTGGTGAGCTTGCTTTGTCTACTAGATTATACATATAATTGTCCTCTAGATTCACTAGTAAGAAACTATGTTATGATGAAAATAATGTTTATGAAAATGTAATTTACACTCTTTGTGACAGGGAAAGTCAGTCATACTAAGTAATATGCATTTTAGGGAACTTATCAGATACCAGGAATGATATTCATGACTGAGAACTCCCAATTGATGTGCTGTGAAAGATTGTTTTCTATCATTTGCAGAATGCTGATGCCTAGGACTGGATTCTCATTTCTGCTATATCTAACATCGCTTAAATTATGGTGAAGGAAAAAAGGAAGTGATAGTTGGTGTGGAGTAATGGGACCAGGTGATGACTGATTTATTGTGTCAGAGATGAAGCTTGACTCTGACCATTTAAAATAGCTTTTCCATGGAAAAATATCAGGCATTTAAGTACTCCATTTATCTCCTAGATACAATGAAATTGGCAGTACATTTCTGGTATTGAACAGCAACGTTCCATTTAATCAAAGGTGTCTCCATCTCCAGTTCAGCTAAGTCTTCCAATGAATTCTTCCTCCTAACACTTTTGTGGTAAACTGGTTACACAGGTATCAAAAATTACGAAATTGAGCTGAAAATTCTTCTTTTCATAATAATTGTATACTTCTATGCAATAACAGAGGATTGGAAGGTGCTGCTCTGTCTGACCTTGACATGTTAATAATAAAAGCTGTGAAGCTTGTTACCTTGTTTCATCATTCTCTGGCCCAGGGAATTATATCTCTACTATGCATTTTATAAAAACAATAGACAAGGTTCTGTGTATGGTGGGTGTGATGGTTGGAAATTTCAGTTGAAGTTAAAAATACAGATTTCATCTAGTTAGTATCTTGCTAAAACTGTAATTATAAAAACAGTGCTCTCCAATAGGAAAGAAACAATTATTATTTCCTAGATTATTTTCTAGGTAGGGAAAAGTTTGAAGAGATTTTTCTTAAAGAAGTAGTGCAGAATAATGGTTGCTCTTATTTTCTCCAGAGTGAACAAAAGAAACCAAAGAATGAAAAAAAAAAAAAGTAGGAAGATAACAGATTACTAACAAAGTCAGAGCAGCAACTGCAGTGGTGAAATAAATAATGGTGATCAGAAATCTAAATAGAGGATCTATGTGTTATTTTAAACTTTTAAAGTACCTGCATCAACCCACATGCATAAGGATATGCAATACCTGGATGCTTGTTTTCACAATCACCACTGTTTAGAATTTCAAGGCTTGCTTTGAGAAGTTCAAACACTAACACTCTTCAATGAAGATGTGGCCATTGGTCTTGATGGAAATAGCAGCATTTCCCACCTCTGTGACAGGCTTCACATACACTTAGGGAGTCACTGTTTCCCCCCCTCTCCTGCCCTAACATGTGCCCTTCACATCTCATACCAAATAGGATCCCAGTTCCATCTCCCCACTTATTTTCACCCTCTGAGTTACCTGGTTTATTGAGTTTGCATGGCAAAGTTTCGTTACCAAAGGGTTTGCAGAGTCTTCTGTGAGAAGCTGCTGGAAGTTTTCCCCATGTCCAGCAGAGCCAAGGCCAGCTGGCTCCAAGGTGAACACGCTTTTAAGTCTGGATGGAGGGAAGGTATTTTAAGGTTTGGCTTTTATTTTCTCATTATCCTGCTCTAATTCTGATTGGTAATAAACTAATTTCCCCATGTCAAATCTGTTTTGCCCATAGCAGCAACTGATGAGTGATCTCTCCCTGTCCTTAACTTGTGAACCTTTCATTATATTTTCTGTCCCCTGTCCAGCTGAGGAGGGGAGAGAGAGCAGTTTTGGTGGACACCAACTCTCCAGTCAGGGTCAGCCCACCACGCATTCTCATATTCCACAACTGGCTTGCTATGTATCATTCCATTGGTGTGTCAACACCCTTCCTCAACCTTAAAACCAGACAAAGTATAAGTAGCAAGAAAAGGGAGGTAGCAGGAAGGTATGGGATGATATGCAGCAAAGCACAAATGATATAACTCCTCAGGCTACACCAGCTGTCTCTCCCTTTCACCCACTTCTCAGAAGGATAAGGTCTGCCAGAGCCTGTGTTAATGATTCTAATTCCCACCCTCTGCAGCTCATTTAGGAATTCACACCGCTTGCTGGATATGAAGCATCATATGCCTTGTGTAGAGGACAAGGACAGTTAATTTCATAAATCAGAGGGAAGTTTTGAAACTTGTCAAATTCCTGAAATAGAAGTACTTTGAAAACCTAATGGATAACTTAAACAAAACAAAACTAAACAAAATGAACAAAAACACAAAAAAAAAAACCAAACCAAAACAAACAAAAAAAACACAAAAAACCCCCCAAAAACAAACAAACAAAAAAAAAAACCACAAAAAAAACAAACAAAAAAAACCCAACAAAAAAACCCCACCAAAAACAAACAAACAAACAAAAAACCCCAACAATAAAACCACCAACCACAAGACATTTAAAACAGAGACATTTGTTTTGTAAGGGACAGCAGGAAAAACACTGAAAGCCTTGATTCAGTCCTCAGGGGTGGCTGAGGGAGTCCAACAGTCTTGAGGTGTTACCATGCAAAATGAGCAGAAAGCAAGTAAAGTTTGGTTTTGCTGTAATTTATGACCAACACCTAGTCCTAGGGGCCTTCATTCAGCCTGAATTCCACATAAGCCTTGGTACATCTATGTTGGCTCTGGGCTTTTAGAGGCAGGCAGCCAATGGGAAATACCAGGCTCAGAGATTTAAGTGGAATTCAGGCTGGAGGAAATTTGGCTGAAGTACAATTGTCATAGATTTGTTTTTCCTTGATATTAAGATAACTTTAAAAATATATTTGCTTGGACTGTAGAGTAGTTTTTTCTCAAGTTTTCTCTGTGGGAAACCCAAAAATATTTTCATTCCTTTTAATGCATTAAAAAAGTCAGGCAACACCAGTTAAAATAATGACAAAGCCATATGATATATTCGAGTATGTTTTGAAAAGATACCTTCAAGTAACAGGAAAGAAGGACTAATTTTTTTTTTAATATAATTTCTAATAACATTTCAATGTGTAATAGAAATTGCAAGGGGATTTTTATGAATTTACAATCAGACCACTGATAAACCCTGGTCTACAACAAATAATTAATAGCCATTTGAAATGTACACAACAAGAAGATGCTTTGGCTCTGGGAGTCTACTGAATTCTCAGTTTTGTCTTGTCCAGTGTGTTGCAATTTTGAACACTTAAAAAATTTCTCTCTTCAGTACCACCGTGATTCCACTATTACTGCAATTTATTGGCAAGTACAACTGTGAATATGCAGATGACATCTCAACTGAAAATTTAGTGAAGTCAAAAACCAAAAAATGTTGAGCATGCTTTTTGTTCTGCAGTCACTGAATTGTTCAGAATGTGGGAAAAAATTGAAGAAAAACCCCATGGTCCAAATTTGTTTCTGTAAAGTGATTTTTCTTTTAGTGAGTCCATATACGGTAACAACAACTAGAAATACCTCAAATATTTCAGACTCCAAATAGTCTTTTTTTAAACAATTGAAATTTTTGGGGTTGATCCAAAATACCTTTTTTTTTTTTTTGTCACAGATCAACAACAAAAAATCATTATTCACCCTGCTGTGTTCTGAGGGTGATGGGATAACATGATCAGTTCACCACAAATTCTAATGAGTACAAAAAATACTGATTAAAAATGGTAAAATATGACTAATCTAGCAATAAAACCAAAATGTAAGTATTCAGATGAAATTAACACTTGTTTTTAGAGTAGTCTGGGAACACTGAACAATGGCTGAGGACTGAAATTCCAAAAATCACTTTAAAAGCTTTCGGGCTGTTCTCTCAGCTAGAAAAGCTTGTTTGAGAAGAGAATGATGTAGAGGGAAAAACAATAAAGGTCACATTTCTCTGGAGCCTTACACAGTGTGTTTAACAACAGCTGGGCCTCCAAGGATGCCAGTCTTTCATTTCAAGATATCAAATCAGTACAGTAAAAGTGAAAATGTAGAAAATTGCTTACCCAGAACTGGAATTATTTCAGAAGCCAAAAGGGATAATTTCATGTTAGTAATTTTCTGTCTACCATAATGACCCATATTTAAACAGTTGGTAAAGTATTTAAAAACAGTTATGTGGGTACTCAGAGTAACACTCTTTTCCGAGGAATCAGTAGAAGGGTGGATGTCCACAGCAAATCTGGGGAAAGTTTGCTTGGCTGATGTGTCACCACAAGGCACTAAGATAAATAACAGATGCTGAAGCTCCAGAATGGGCCACTGACTCTCCTAGGAGAGATTTGATCATGGTTTGGCAGGAACATGTTCTAATTCCAACGGAACAATACATAAACTTTTTTTTTTTTTTTTTTATATATAAAAACTATAACCCTAAATACTGATGAATGAATCACATAAGGGAGACCACATGTGAGCAACTGGAGAACTTCAGCATTGTGAGAAAATTGAAAATCTCTGTCACTGCCATGTGAATCTCAGTATGGATCATGGATGACTCTGGACTTTACACAGACTACTTTTAATACATGATATGACCATCTTCCTGCATTTTGCTTGATTCAGAAAAACTTTTTTGGTCATTCACTTTTCCACAGTGGATATCACAATCTTTATCGTATACAGGACAACAAGAGGTAGGTGAACAGGAAGGTGGGGAGCGAGATTGGGCCAAAGCAACACATTTTTGGACAGTACTTACTATCCATGAATGAACACTTTCTTCTCAGTAGACATTCGTACCAGTATTTCTTTGCAAATGACTCGCAATCAATCTCAAATGGATACTTGAAGTACTATTACATTGTGGATTGAAGGATTATACCTCCAAGTAGAATCAAGAAGAATTGATAATCTAATACATTCTATCATTAAAGGAGGATGATGCAGAGAGAAGATCAGTAAAAGGGACACCAGTGAGCCACTCAGAGCACTTCAGAAAGAAGCCCAAAGCTATAAAACAAGCATTGGTCAAGTGCCCACTAATAGCAAATTAGTTTTAAAGTTTGGTGCAGCCAAAGAGGTGAAAAATCCCTGAGATTAAAATAAAGAATTATCTTTATCTCTTTCAGGCATGAGAAAATTTTGTAGCGACAGAGACCAGACTCCCTGGGCTGCAAGGCAGCATCACATACATCTCAGCTTATCCACATACAGAATTTCATTACTATCTGCCATATTTCCCTCAATTTGCCATTGAGGGCTATGAATTGCTCCCTGTTTTCTGGACAGTTTTTTTCAGTAAGATCAATTATTGGAATACAGTCACATTTCAATGTGACTTCAAACACTCATTTTTAATGTGAAATAGCAAAATTGCTGATGAGTAATTTTTCCTTCCAAAGAGGCTTAATTATTTAGCCTCCTCATTCTCTTTGATGGATTCATATTCCTTTTATTGACTACCATGACAATGAAGAAGTTCATGATGGGATGTAACAAAAACTTTCTGTTCCCTCAGGTTTATATAACTTTTCTCTAAATTTGCCCTGAAGTAGCTGAAGCAGAAGCAGAAGTCTGCTGAACTACATAAGCCAATTATAGAAGTACTGTATTAAAAAGTACAATTTCATTGAATTCTGGGGAACATCTGATAAATTGATGTGGAATTCTCTGTCCTTCTCCTAGAACACCTTTAAACACCTGTTTGATCTGTGTTGATCACCTCATTATTGTGTGAGGTTCAAAAAGGTGAGTGTCGGGTTCTGAACTTGGGTCACAACAACCCCAGGCAGTGTCACAAGCTGGGGGAAGAATGGCTGGAAAACTGTGTGGTGGAAAAGGCCCTGGGAGTGCTAGTCAAGAGTGGATGAGCCAGCATGGCCAGGTGGCCAAGAAGGCCAACGTCATCCTGGCCTGTAACAGCCACTGTGTGGCCAGCAGGATTGGGACAAGCTGTTGCTGTTGTGTGCCTTGTTGAAAAACAGCTGATCAAGGCTGAGATGACTCTTCCCATTCAGTATGACCTCCATTTTCAGAAGCTGATCTCCTGACTCTGGATCCAGCTTTTCTTTGAACAAAACATTTTTCTGTGTGTGATGCACTGTAAAAGCATTGTAGAAATGAGACTATCTATCATATTGTGATGCAATACACAGAGTTTCTTCTCTCCCACAGTATACAGAGTACCAAGATATCTTTCATGATAAAATACATGAATGTCTTCCTCTGGCCAAGTCAGTGGAAAATGAGTCCTGGGGACTTTCGAATATTCAGTGAAACAAACAAACAAACAAACAAACGGTAAAATTTTTTAAAAGAAAAGTTACAACTTTCCATTTTTGTTGTTCTCATACTGCATAACAGATCACTTAAGATTTTTTTCCCTCCAGGACTTTATCTCCTGGTAATCAAATCTCTGAAGGGTTCAAAGTCTACTCTCCTGAAGTCCAGGGCAGTCAGCTCTCTGTGTGCCATCCTCACCAGCCTAAGGGTCTCCATGATTTCATAGTCACCCTAACCCAGACTGCCCTTTAGCTTCACATTCCCCACCCTTGTTGGTGAGAATAAGGTCCAGTGTAGCATAAGGAGAAAAAGTCTATCACAGCACCTCTCCTTGTTGGCTCCACTATCACTTGGAGAAGGAAATTATCATTAGTGCATTCCAAGAACCTCGTGGATTGCCTGTGCCCTGCTGTGTTTTCCCTCCCACAGGAATTGATGTGGTGGAAGACCCCCATGAGGAAGTAGGGTTTGTGAATATGAGGCTGTTCCTGTCTGTCCATAGAGGGCCTCATCCCCTCAGTCTTCCTGGCTGGGTGGTGTCTAGCAGGCCCCCACTATAATGTCACCTGTCCCGGTCATGCTTTTAATCCTGACCCATAAGCTTTTGGTTGATCTGACCTGGAAGATCCTGGTAAGCGTGGTGTCTGAACTTTTTAAAATTATTGGCATGACATATTTAAGGCTTCCAGTTTTATTACTGTCCTTTCAATTTCTGAGTAGGACATGTCACGTTTCATGTCTGGGAAATGTTCTGCTGAGATTTTAAACCCTAATCCAATCATCTCAGCATGTTGGAATGAGGCAATAACTTCTTAATTTTAATTTTCATGGTTGAAACAGGCTAATAGATGAGACTTTGTGGTCCAGTACAGCTGCAAGAAATAGAGTTTCTTTTCACATAATACTTCTTGTTTTCAGTATAACTCAAAACACTTAGCAGAGTATCCCACTTTTGTGCTGTGCAACACCATATGTGAATGTGAATACGGCAGCTCAGTAAAAGCTGATAATTATGGTTAGTTTAGCCCCATAAACGTCTGGATTGTGCTCAGTCCTGAATGCACTAAATTCTAAAGCGCATTCAGTGCTCTAAAGCAGCTGAATCTCCCAGTTTGCAAGTAGTCCTTTTGCTTGTTTTGCCTGGAGCCACAAATTTTGCTTACCAAAGGATGATACGGGGTGAATGATAGATGTTGGCTCACACCTAAAGTGTCGTCCAAGCAAAGGAATACATAGAAAAATGAATCTACTTCACCCTGTCACTTTACATGCAGAGACTTTTGCCAGCCTAGAAATTAAAATAATCCTTTAACAACCAGTTTTCTCTGCTCAACGTTTCGTACACATGTTTTAAATGATGCACCACTACCCAGCAAGTTGCAAAGGGAATTTTCCTGAAGGACTGTATCTGTAACAGGAATTTAAAGAAATTAGTGGTATTGCATATTTCAACTGCCCTTTGACTCAGAATTTGACATTCATAGGAGAAGCTAATTCAGAGCGGTTTATATTATTTCAATAAGAAATCTTGTTCATCAAACAGAAAAATTTCAGTTGAGAGGTTGTTTTTTGATATCTTCTTTTTTCAGAGAAAAATCTGTTTTGTTCCAATTTTTTTTAATTCAGTATTTTAATTTTCTCTTTTAAATTATTTATTTCTCTCAAATGTGTGATTTACTATGTAATAATAGAAATAAAATTTCAAAAGATGAGGTGAAATTAATATTTTGGATATTATAAAAAATAAATGCAATTAATTATGCAGACTGGAGGCAGAGCATAATCTGCTAGGATTTCATTATTTTCATAAATTTTGCTTTTTTTCTGTGTGCTGAAAAAAAAAAATCTATCTTCCCATCTCTGCTTATTTGGGGAAGGACTCATAGGAACAAACACACAGAGAACATCCCAAAAAACTGGAATTTTTCTTGCAGTTTGTACTGCAAGAAATGTTATTCTTGATGTACATCTGCTTCCTGCTGAGCTGTTTTAGTTTCTCAGTGTTTCATAACTCAGTCAGTTTCTAATATGCTGACAGTTTACCTGGTAAGGACAATAATTAATGATGGTTATTAAAAGTGTGTCTTTGCCATCAGACCAAATTCTAATGCTATTCTTAAGGCACCCAACTTCTTTTTATAGTTTGCAATGAGATACACATTTTCCTACAGTCTCCACTGATCTTTGCATCTTATAACAAAGGCTCTTGGAGTGTCCTCTGGATCTACAGAAGCCTGGTTTTCCCTCCAAGAGAATAGATGTCTGCAGTGTGCTTGAAGTATTCTTCTCCTAGACCCTCAACACAATGCCAGGTTTTTGCCTTTTACTCCCCTTTCATGAGCTGGCAGTAAAACTGGATTCCCCATGGAGATGAAAGATGACTTAAGTGTGTCACATGCTCCTGTGTGGACAGCTGTCTCCATTGTCATCCCTCAACAAAACACCTTCCAGGAGGAAGATACAGTCTAAGTGGCATTCTTTATTTTCTTTAAATGTCACATAAGAACAAAGTTGTATAAAGAACTATAAAGAAAAAATTCTGGGTTTAGAAAACATTTCTTCAACTGAGGCAGCTTTTCAGCAATCAGTTCCCTAAAATTAGAAGGAGTGGGTAGTATTCCCCAATCTTAGTTTCTTCAGGAAGTTTATTTATACATTTCTTAAGCTCCATGCTGTCAAAAATCTTTTAGAACAACATTCGATTAATTAAAGTTGTTTTGTATTCCAGCTAAATAAACAAAAAAATCTAACCATAAATTCTGCAACACATTTAACCTCTAAAAGCAGCAAATATCATCTGATCATTTTGGGTTAACAAGACCACTAGATATCTAAGCATAGGGCCCTTTCCTGTTCCCAAATTTCAGTAGTTCTTGCTTCTTTCTAAGCTGTGTAAAGGCAGAGAGAGAGAGTTCGATAGAGAAGTGTCAGATCTCCCTCGGATTCCCTGGAGGGACAGGTGCCTGCAGTAGGCACTCTGAACAGCTCCATTCTCCTTTCTTCTACTTCCCTTGTGCTACATCTGTGAGACTGACAGACCAGCTCATGAGGACTGTGGTGGGACAGCTGGAAAACATTGCCCTGGGCTGCTAATCACAACTCCTCAGGCGAAGATGGTTTGCTGACCCAGTTTATGTTTGCACCGAAGTACACCAAACATGTTCCTACAAACATCTGTCACAAATCAGCTCTTGGGGCTGGCACCTCCACCTACAGGATAAGTAGAAATGATTGAGTTCTCCAGTGTTGACACTGAATTGAGGTAAAAGCATCTCTATGGACCAGGATCTGGAGGAATTTCTGCCTGACTATTTGAATTACACAAAGTGATGAAAAAATAGGATTCTTGGGTCAGCAGTAAAGCTCAATGGCATGGATGCCTTTGTGCCTTAACATCAGTAGTGCTCAGGGACTGGACTTCTCAGTTTTGTACCTGTTCCACTAAGGTTTCATAACAGTGGTTTTCCAAAGTCCCTGTGGCACTTTCCCCTTGTTTCTCCTTTTCTAAAGTTCAGGTGCTGTTGCCCTCACAACCTTGTGCCTGCCAAACCCTGCTGTTGCTGTTCTCACAGGTTCTCATGGGAAGCAACTGCTGCTAGCATAAGCAGCAACACCCAGCTTCACTTCTTGCTTTCCAGATTTCAGTTTACACAAAAGAGAAACAAGAGAAGTAGATAATAGCCAGTTATATATTTGATAAGTACTATCCAGAGCTACATGTGCACAGTCTCAGCAGCCAATGGATGTGCAACATCTGTGCCCAATTAGCATTCTCAAGCCAGGGCTAATAGTTTTACAGGCAGAAAAAAGGAATAGGAAACTTGAGCCATCCCTGATTAAAAGTATTACAATGCTGTAGTAAAACCATAATGAAAGTATCATCTTTCTTTTCCTCATCAGCCACTTTTTCTGTTGCTTCTTGCTGCACTGAAGAAAGCCCCTACTTGAAGACACTCATTCTGGGGATCCATCACTGTTCCTCCCCCCTGGCCACTGGACAGTTCCCCCTTTCCTGTTCCCTTTCTTCTTCCTTTCTCATGGCCTTTTGCGTTCTCTTCTCTACCTCTTCCTTCTTTTTCCCAAACGTAATTTCCAACATTGGAGTGGATGTGTGGCATGTGCTAAGCACCCTCTCACACATCTTTGTGCATGTGGACCTGTCTCACTCTCCTGTGTGCAACAAACATCCGTGCAATTAACCATGGGCATGTGAACATGATACCAGCGTGTATCAGTCTATAAGTTACAGGACACCATGGTCTAGAAGTGTTAGAACAAGAATATGGAAGATTTTACAATGTACAGACCATGTAGATTTTCAGTTTGTAAATCAAAGCCATCCTGTGAGCACCAATTTCACTTAATGCATTAAGATATACAGGTACATTGCAGTACTAGAATATTTATAAATTGCATTTTGAAAGGCTTTTATTGAACTACCTCTGTTATGTCTTTTTTTTAAACACACTTTCAGCTATATCTCTTTTGTTAATTCAAAATATTCCCTAGGTGCTTTTAAAAATAACTGAAATTATTAACCTCTAGCTTTTCAAGGGTACAAAATCTTTTATTATGAAACCCTTTGCACTTGGTGTTTGATGTGATCTCTGATCAAAACCAACTATTTAACAATGCATTATAAAGTTTCCATAAATTAAGTTTCATTGAGCTCAGAAAACTTGCAACTATTTTAAGATAGGAAGTATAGGAAGCAGCACCAAGAAGTAATGATGCTTTCAACACAAACATTTTTTGGGTACTGTGCAGCTTTGGCTGCATTTGACTCTTTAATGAAGTATCTGTAAAATCCTGTTCCAGCCGTAGTGTGCACTGCAATGGTAGACTGCTACTTAGGTCTTTACTTCAGATTTTTTACTAGTTAGTCATTATGTGAAGACATAGCATGACTGAAATTCTAAATGCAGATCCTTTAGCTTCTCTCACATTTTTGTTGCAACTTCCTTTCCCACATCAGTCTTTACACAGATCACCATGGGATCAAACTTTTTATTTGTGAAATCTGTGAAGCTAGATTTCCTTTCCTTTCCTTTCCTTTCCTTTCCTTTCCTTTCCTTTCCTTTCCTTTCCTTTCCTTTCCTTTGCTTTCCTTTCCTTTCCTTTCCTTTCCTTTCCTTTCCTTTCCTTTCCTTTCC